>VXBW01006074.1:1459860-1493385 GCA_013400375.1 Thinocorus orbignyianus | reverse complement strand
TGAACGTTGCCAGCAAGCAGACAGCCAAGAAGTGTGACCCTAACACTCTACCCTGCCCTGAAATTGGAGGCAAACCAACAAGTTCAGCAAGAAAAGAGATAATTTTCATGTAGATATGTTAAGAAGTAGAAAATACCAAAAAGCCTCATCACAAAACATCATTAAAACAAAAAAGGCAGCACATGTCTACAGGTAAATAAAATCCTAAAAACTTCAAATAAAGAGCTAATATCTTTTATTATTTTCAACACACTTAATTCTATTCCATAGTTGTTACCTATTAAAATGGAAGGATTTCTACTTCTCTTGTTGGTTGCACTTTTTCAAGTGAGTAGTCCTAAGATTTTGTGTGCTGGTTTTGGTTGGGATAGAGTTAATTTTCTTCACAATAGCTAATATGGGGCTATGTTTTAGATCTGTGCTGAGAACAGTACTGATAACACAGGGATGTTTGAGTTACTGCTGAGCAGCACCTACACAGCATCAAGGTCTTTTCTACCTCCCACAGCAGCCCACCAGCAAGCAGGCTGGGGCGCACGAGAAGTTAGAGAGGACACAGCCAGGACAGCTGATCTCGACTGACCAAAGGGATACCCCATACCATATGGTGATGTGTTCAGCAATATAAAGTTGGGGGCAGAAGAAGGAAGGGGGGACATTTGGAGTTTATAGCGTTTGTCTTGCCAAGTAACCATCCCATGTGATGGAGCCTGGCTTTCCTGAGGATGGCCGAACACCTGCCCACCTGCAGGAAGCAGCAAATTAATTCCGTATTACGCTTTGCTTGCACACGCAGCTTTTGCTTCACTAATTAAACCGTCTTTCTCAACATGTGAGTTTTCTCACTTTTACTCTTCTGGTTCTTTCTCATCCCACCAGGGAGGCAGTGAGCACACAACTGTGTGGCGCTCAGTTGCTGGCTGGGATTAAACCATGACATTTTGAAAATCTCTTCCTGATTCTATTAGAAGAGCTAACGTTAAGTGTAAGGCTTCCCTCCTTTGTAAGTATTTTTTGAGCATAACAGTTTAGCATTTAATAATTATTTTTAGTGCACTCTATTCAAGAGAAGGAAAATAGTATAACAAAAATAGGAATAACTCTGCCAGCATTTGTTAAGAAAAGATTCCCTTCCCTCACTGGTTCCACACACTCCCCAGTAAAACCACACATAGCTCAGTAGAGACCCCACTGTCTACTTGGCAAAATCTGTGAAGTTCAATATATATTATAGCATTTTATACTTAAAAAATAACACATTACTACAAAATTGAAATTACAACTAAAAGCCAATATCCTGGCAATTTTGTACACTGGAAGTATCTATTGACTTTAAAGGGATACAATCATCAGATCGTGGTTTCATATTAAATCTTAATAGCAATTCAGTAAAATACTTCACCTTTGCTACCATTTAAGAAATTCACTAAGTATCACCTACTTTAAGGCTGTCATCTACAGAAAAAATACAGGGCGCCATTCTAAAGAATCAAATTGCATAGTTAGCCTACTGTGAATTTATAACTATCAAATGCTGTTTATGTAATTGTATTTTCCATCTTCTGTTCTCAAACATCTGGTTAGTGAAGACTGATGGGGGTTTTTTCCCCTTTTGCTTAAGTAAAGCAGAAAGGACAAGTAAGGCAGATGTAGGGGAGAATGTACAGCTCAAGAATCTTCACTGATCTCAAATAATTTGTCTGCATCCTTTTGGTCGATATAATTCAATAAATAAATAACATGGCAGTGTAGAAAGATATACTTCAAGACAACAATATTTGGTCTGATATCCAACCGTACAATTTCTTTTTAACATTTCACTATACTCGCAATGTGATTTACATGAGGCTTTCAATTTAAATTTCCTAGTGCAAATATTTTCTTACAGTTTGCAAAAGAAATTATTTGATCACACTTTGGCAGGAAAGCTTGAAAACATGTTTTTCTTAACGTATATTTCTTTATAATTTGCAACTCCAATTTAGATAATGCTTTCACCTATAACAACGCCATCCTACTTATAATTTAATGCTACTAACGTATTACATATATTAACCATGAGATTAATTGGAGATTTAAAAAAGAAAATAATCAGAGCTGATCAGACAATTTGCTGGAATTTCACTGAGAATGTACCAACCAAATGTAGCACATTATTTTGCTACATGAATATCTCAAAATACTTCCCAATTCTCTGAATAGCAGCAATATCAAGACAAATTTTGTACAGTTCTATGAAAATTAACACAGAATAAGGCAAGTTTCCATAGGCTGCAAAATTATCACATTCATTAGATGTTACAGAACTACCACAAGGTTGCAAATTAAATTTTTCAGAAGGCTTTAAATATAAAATGTAAGTTTTTCAGCAAAATTATAATTTTGTCCTTTCTTATTTACACATTTATAACACAGTGACAACCCTTTATACATGCAAACACACCTGTCATACAGCTTTACAAGTCTGAGCAGACCCTGTTGAGGGTCCTCAATTTTAAATTTTAATTTGTTATGTCCAGTGCATAATGTCTCTCTCCCAACCCTCTTCTTGGAGAGTGTGAGCCCATCCAGTACAAAAGACAATGGCATATAGCAAATGAGTCTGAAATAACTTGGATGAAGGGCAGTGAATGGGGCAGGAGACCACACACTGAGGATAATATACATACATAGTTTAAAACACTTCTTTCATTCACAGAATGTGGAATGAGGCAAGGGAAAAATTGCATGCGACTGTATGTAATGAACGCACACAAGGGATACCATTAAAATTACACCAGTCACCTCAGCTTTAGTATTGCCAGACTGAGGCCATAGATCCATAAACCTTTACAAATGTGATGTGCTGTGTATCAGATCAAATAATAATACCTTGTGTTCCTTCTCTTTCTTTCTATTAAACGAAGCAATAAACAATCCATTTTGACCCTGACATCCTTAGAAAAATTTTACACATGACTAAAACTTTGGAGCAGACAGTGTACGAATGCAGATCTCTACTCAGACCTCAATGGATTTGCAACTCCCAACAACAACAGCTCTCTCTCCAGCACCACTGGAAATGTCGCAACTGTCAAGAAAGTGTTAATCAAGTTGCAGTCAACATTACTCAAAATTTGGCATCAAAAAAACCCTACTCTTTTTGAAACTAGACCAAACTCGATCCAGGTCAGAAAAATACATGGTGCACTTTCTACAAATTTATTTGCATCTTTGCCTATTAATAAACATAGATGAGGTGGTAACTTTTGCTTACACACATTTATCTGGGTTTTCTTCCTTTACTGAAGATTACCATTGCCTAAAAAACATTTTCTGTTTGAAGAAACGTTAGTTCTACAAAAATATGGTAAAAAATTACATTAAACCACTTCAATGTATGAACCCATAGTGACAGCAGAACAGCACTATAGCATTTAACTGTACATCTGCAATTCATTTCACTCCATCAGCTAAAAGATGCATTTATACTGTAGCTATTACATTTTGAGAAGAGTTTAAATTACAAAACTTGAGAGAGCTTCAAAGCAAATCTTAGTCTAAGCACCTTGATCTTGATGGCCCAGTTAAAAAAAAATTAAGATAGAAGAGACCCTCTTCAACAAAATGGAGAACAATTGCACTTAAATCAAGTTATTTTTAATTTCCTTTCATAAATCAATTAAAATGTACCAACCTGGGGGTTGGAGCATTTTATTTCAAGGGACTCAAGGTCGACATGGAGGCAGACAACAAATGAGTGTCTGGGTTCTGGCCCCGAAGAAAGCAGTTTCTGTGAAGTAACAGCTAAAGTAGAAGTACAGCCCATTGGTTCCACTAAATTAAGTGTCATCTGTTGTCCAAGGAGAGTATATATGCTGAAATGATGCAGACTAATAGTCCATGGAAAAGCATCACCTAAAAAGAAGGGAAAACAGTTAAATAATAAATAATAAAAACTAGGCAATTACTTTCTCAAAACTCAATAAAGGCCTTACCCTAACCCCCCTTGGAAGTCAGAAAATTCAATCAGCAACCATGAAATTGATCCCAAACTCTCACAAATATAATTCAACTACCAATTCCATTCTATATCTGAAAATTTAAACAATATCAATAAATTTTTTACACTTTTCAAACAACTGAAATTCATTGCAAATTTTAACCCCAAACTGTGAATAAATGTGTACAACCTGGTCTTTAAAGAATGTTCTTTTTGCTTGATATGATTTTCTTCAAACTGAGGAGTATCCTGAAAACACTCCCCACTTATTTCAGCATATGGATGGCAGAGGCAGTTCCTTATATAACCTACTTATGTGTGTTTACAAGTCTTAATACTAAAAAGGGAGAATTATTTCTCTTCAAAAAATTTACAGCTTGCATCTCAACAGGGTGGTGCCACAGAACAAAGCCTCTCCCAATGCACTGCTCAGGTCTGCGAGTCCTTGATCACAGAGCAGCTCTTTCCACTGCCTCCACTTAACTTCCTAGGAACAAAATGGCAATGGATTTTGTAAAAAGAAATTACTATAGGCATACACTGAGTACTTCATTTCTTATATTTAGGGAGCCTACCTGGAGAAGTGCCTGGCAGCCTACTAGGAATCATTATCAAGAACAATGATCCAGGGAACCGGCAGTGTCCAGCTGAACTACAAAATGGATGCATCTTCAGTACAATCCATTTTCTTCAGATTGTCAACAGATGAGAAAGGAAAGGGAAAGTTTCCAAAGCAGGACCACAGAGAAAATGATTTGGGCAAGTCTTTAAAAGGCCAACAGGAACTCTTCCTAGTAAGAGAAAGCCTTCAACAGCCCCACCCAGTAGAGCTGAAATGAACTGATAATGCAGATTATGGAAACTTAAGCAGAATCCCTATGGTGGGTTTGAGCTTGCCTGGCCACCAGGCGCCTACCAAAGCTGCTCTATCAACCCCCTCCTCAGCTGGACAGGGAAGAGAAAATATGATGAACGGCTTGTGGATCAAGACAAGGACAGGAAAATCACTCAGCAATTACCATCACAGGCAAAACAGGCTTGACTTAGGGAAATTAATTTAGAATCATAGAACAGAATCATAGAAATGTCTAGGTTGGAAGATCATCTAGTCCAACCATCAACCTATCTCTAATAAAACCCATCACTAAACCATATCACTATGCACTATGTCAACCTGTCTTTTAACTACCTCCAGGAATGGTGCCTCAACCACTTCCCTGGGCACCCCATTCCAAGGCTTAATAACCTTTTCAGTGCAAAAATTTTTCATAATATCCAATCTGAACCTTCCCTGATGTAATTTGAGGTCATTTCCTCTTGTCCTATTGCCTGTGACTTGGGAGAAAAGACCAACCCTTGATCCTCTACAATCTCTTTTTAGGAAGTTATAGACAGCCATAAGGTCTCCCCTCTACCTGCTTTTCTCTAGGCTGAACATCCCTAGCTCCTTTATGCTCTCCTCATAAGACCAGTTCTCCAGACCCCTCACCAGTTCTGTTACCTGTCTCTGGATCCACTCCAGCACCTCAATGTCTTTTTATGTGGTAAGAGGCCCAAAACTGGACACAGCACTCGAGGCAGGGCCTCACCAGTGCCAAGTACAGGGGACAATCATCTCCTGAGTCCTACTTGCCACGCTGTTCCTAATACAAGCCAGGATGCTGTTGGCCTTCTTGGTCACCTGGGCACACTGCTGGCTCATGTTCAACCAACAGCTGACCAACACCCCCAGGTCCTTTTGTGCCAGGCATCTCTCCAGCCACTCCTCCCCAAGTCTATAGTGCTGCATGGGGTTGTTGTGACCCAAGTGCAGGACCTGGCACTTGGCCTTATTGAACATCATCCCACTGGCCTTGGCCCATCAATCCAGCCTGTCCAGATATCTCTTCAAAGCCCTTCTACCCTATCTATCTTCTACACAGCAGATCAACACTCCCACCTAACTTTTCATTTGCTATAAGATTTAATTTTCAAGATTTGGGCCTGGAGTCATGGGTAAGATAAATCCAAATTAATCTATTAGCCCAGAAGCACAGGAGCCAAGCCTGAGAATCAGAACAGAAGACGGCAGACAAATACAAGTGTACATTGAGACGGGCCCTTGGAGTCTCAAAAGGCAATAAAAAATTCCAAGTAGTGTATAAACAACATATGGAGAGTGTGTTTGCTGCCTAGTGTGGCTTACGGTCAAAACTGTTCTGCTGAGAAATCACATCCCTAAGAAATAGCACAAATTAAGCATTACCTGTGATTATTTAAAAGCAACTTCATAAAAAGTTTTGAAATTAAAATAAAACTGGATGCAAACATCTTTTTATCATACTATTTTAGTTCTATTGTTTTTTTCACAGGTGGCAACAGCAATAAATTTATACAGTCAGGAGCACATATCAGGATGGTCTGTATGACAGAACTGAAAACTTCAGTAGTTTATTTAGAAGCTATTGCATACTGAAGAGTTCAGCTCAGCCAAAGTAATTTTAAAATATTTTGGAAAAGTTTCAGATTAGAAATTTAAAAGTAGTTTGCAATCTGTATTTTTTCCAAATTCAGTCAGCCAAAGAATACAAAATACTAATTGTAATAGATGGAAAAAATTCAAATGCAAAGTCAACTCTAATGACATTTTTAATTACTACGCATGAACTTTGTTTTTCTCTGTGACCACCGCAGAAAATTAATAGAGTTTATATTCTATGAATTAGAAAGAAAGAATCTCCAAATAAAATACTGAATATTAATTTTTCTGTGCTGTATACATTACCTACTTTAAAATTGGAAAATACCAATTAAATTTTATAAACATATAGAAACCTCAGTATGCTGAGCAAACACTGTAGTAAAATATGGCAAATTTGCAACTATAAAATTCCCCCTGATGTCATCAATTACCTCTTCTTCAGATCCACACACACTACGTGACCATTCTAATGTTATACTGGAACTGTCCACCGGATAAATCTTTAGGTTTTTGTTGTACCTATGTTTGCTTTCATGTTGTTGTTGTTTTGTTGTTGTTTTTTTTTTTTAATAAATTACCTGCATTCATTTGTAGATTATTTTTATGAAACTATTTGAATAATTAATTCAAGATGTCTAAACATCAAAAGCAACATTGTCTATAGGATTTATTTAAAAAATAGTTTATTAGTAGGAAGGAAGGAAAAGGCAGTGCCACACTTGGCAGATACTTTTTCTACATCTAATCCTCCCATCCATGCATATTATTGTTTTGTCATCTAACTGCTGAGATTCTTTTAAGCTGAAATATTGTAAGTAAACCTGACATTGCCTTCATGGAACTAGAGCTCACTCCATATCTCTTAAGGGCAAGATCATAAAAGACACGAAGATTCTGGTTAATTCCTGATCTACTGCTCTCTAAATCCTTATTTTTAACTTCTTCAAATATTGCTACTGATTTAAAAAATTTGAAGATGTATTCATTCAGATATTTCAACTGCTTTGATAACTTTGTAAATTATAAATGCCACTTTCAGATCTTTGGCAGTTGAGTGACCAAGTCACCAGACAGTTTTGAAAGAGCTGGCACTCATTATTTATTTGCTATTTGCAATATTTCAGCAAGATTCCTTTCCTACAGAGTGCTTGAGTTATTTTTCCAATATATATAATTAAAAATCTCTGCTACATGCAAACAGTTTCTCTGGTAGTTATTTGATGCACATAGTTTCTTGGGTAATGTTCATTATAAGCCTTTCCATAAGCATAATAGACAATATTGATATATCTACTTAACTACTAATAATTGGTAAATGTTTGCTCTCACTTTCATATGATGCTTCTTTATTTTAAAAGCTAAAGTACAGAAGTGGCAGTTGTAGACAGTGTTGTATATACAATGTTGACAGTTGTATAAATGAGAAAATGTGTTTGTTTAAAATTAGTAATGGTAGGAGCTTTATGATGCACATGATCTGGGATCTATTCCCAGACTTGCCAAAGGTATCCTTTGTAGTCTTCAAAAAGCATCTCGACTACTCAGTCTTCATTTCCCTTTCTGTACCCAGGCTGTGGGGCCTTTACATAGATGTCTTACACACTCACATTCTTTTGTGATGTGCAATGTTTAAAAGGCATTGCAACCATTACATGTTAGGTCACTACCGTACTTCCTCCCAGTTATACGACAGGGAAGCAGTTGTACGGCTGCATATCCCACGTGCACCCAGTAGAAAGCCTTGAGGGCTGTGCCCAGGTCCAGAGCACACTTCCAGCAGATGAGATTTAGTTCCGTAGACTTCGAATGTAAACACTAACACACTGGCTCTTCTAACTTAAACCCGGCTCCTAGAGAGCTCTAACACCCAAACATGATATTAACAAGTTGTTTATGCAGAACTTCATTGGTATTCAGATACTGAAGAATGCCACTAAAATGTGAGAACTAATTTTACATGGTCATTAACGATAACAGGTAAGTTAAATACAGTAATTACCATGTTTAACAGATGGTGACATTGAATATAAACTCAGATGGCACACTACTTGAATGTCAGATAATTCACCTTGTAATTTAAAGAAATTATTTTTCAGTAATTATATTGAAGTTAAGCATATTTTGTTTAAATCTAATGCGAGATGATAACTTCCAAGAATGGCAAACATATTGCTGCTCCACTTCAAACATTTCACTGCCTTTTTTGCAGGTTGAAATACATATGTTTCTGTTGTATTGTAGTAGTTCATGACCAATGTATTTCATTATAGCTAATTCACACACTAGTATTAGATGCCTTAATTTTCTATTTCCCTACAAGTCACTTGACAAATTATTGAGTTTAAACATGTACTTTTAAAAAAAAACAAACAACCATCCTGTGAGGTTATATGATTTGTCATATTTTACAAACAAAAGCCACCTTTCAGATTTAAACGTTTGGAATACAGTGATTTACATGATTGTCAGTATACTGCTATCCATATGAGAACACGAATATGGTATCTAGCAATATCAACAACAATTTTAGGGTATTTTGAATACTGGTTCCTAAAAGTTATTTTACTCTGTCTTACCTAAGTATCTGTATCTTACTGTATCTGACCTAAACAAACATTTTCACAAAGATGGATTAGTAAAAGTTACTGGTATGAACCCAATGAGGAACATTTTACATGCACTAGCTAAGGATTACTTAAAAAAACCAAACCAAAAAACCCCAAACAGACGACGACAACAGGATTGAAGCAGGAGGAACCAGACCAAAGCAAAAATAACTAGTTTAAAATATGAAAGAATATAAATTAAAAGAATTAAAAATATAAACTTCTAAACACAGGAAGATTTCACAGATGCCAAAAATGTTCTCATTATTACTCTATAACCAGTGCTCTATCCAAAGCAAAATTTTAGTTTCCTTTATGTCTTCAATTTACTTCCCTGTTATAACATTATACATTTTTGGAAGCTACTTAGCAGTCCAGAAGTCCTGGTCATAACAAAATATTTTGTCCAACTGCAAATTTATCAGATTTTACCCTGTCACTCTAGGTTGGGACTTAGAGAGCACACAGATGAATTGTCAAGTATTTGAAGTTGGATGTACACAAATACGCACAGAAAGTCACAACTCACCCTCTGCAGTTCTATAAACATTTCAGTTCTGATCAAACTGAGTTTCTAGCTATTCGATTTCTTCTTTGCAATTCTTAGAGGACAGCTACAAATAGGACAGAGGTTCCCCTCTTCACAAGGAGACAAAATGGAGAAGACAAGGGGCAACGGGTATGAGTCGCCCTGGGAGGGGTTTCATCTTGATACAAGAAAGACATTTTCTTTACAGTAAGTGAAATCATTCACTGGAACAACCTCCCCAGGGATGTGGAGGTTTTCAAGATGTGACTGGACAGGGTGCTGGATAATCTCATCTAGGCTCCCTTTCCCACAAAAATATGGACCAGATGACCACTCGAGGTCCCTTCCAGCCTGGACTGCTCTATAATTCTGTGATTCTATTTTAATGCCCTCAGTACTAATGGCTTGAATAGTACTGGTATGAATACTACCTCATGGATTGATCACCAAAAAATACTTAATGTAATTTAATACCTTTTTATGAACTTACTTAGTTGTATTTGTTATTCAACAACAGTTCAACAGAAAACGTCATTCTTTACATAGAGAAATCAATTTCTGTTCTTACGTTATTTAGTATGACAAAGTGAAATTATGTTTCTGTACTGAAATATTGTATTCAAAATGTTCTTTTAAGTATACCTACAAACTACAATTACTTCAAAAAAATAAATGTAGCCGAACTCTGAAAACAAATAGAAAGAACCAATTGTGGGACATTGTATAAGCTATTTTCAGTATGTTGACATCTTGAGGTCAGTAAGTCTCTGTGAGTAGGCTGCAATATCCCCTAATGGCAGTGTGACTATGCTCCCTTTTCCTCTTGTAGTTTTTCAAGTAATAAGAAAAATATATGAATAAGCACACGGTTTTCTTAAAAGTAACAATGCATGTTTGTAAACAAGTCTTTTACTTACATCTTCTTTAAAAAAGAAGGAATGATTCAAAAAATAGTTTCCAAGAATAGCAAGGGTGAATAAATAAAATTTCAGAAAGATGGTAACATGTCTTAAGAATGATGGTATGTCCCTGAAGAATTGTTCAAAGACAGAATGGATATTAAGAGACTCTCTGAATAAGAGTTCATAAAAATAATTTATCTCTACATGTGAGGAAAGGAAGAAGGTGACTTAAAAGTTTTGAAAAACCTTTTTAGTAGTCTGTTTAAGGGGGGGAGTTTGGCATGGGATAAGGAAACAGCTCCATTAGAGAATCAAAAAATATCAAGATTGTGAGAACTTCTGTTTGGCATTATTCCCAGTGCACAAAGCCACACACAAATAAATTCCTTACCATAAGCTTTATCCCAACCAGGGGGATTCTTTTCTTTCACTAGGATCTTTCCTTCAGATCTAGGTTTGGCAAAATTCAAATGACTTCTTACTTTCATAAATGGTTTAAATTACATCATCAGTTTAAAACAAACAAAAGACTTTGGTTAAATTTATTTATCTTTTATCTGTCACTATGATTAACAAATTAGATCATTCCTACTGAAAGTTTTTAGGAAAAACACATATACCTTCCTTTTTTCTTTTTTCCTTTCAGTTAGCAGAATCTCTAATACGATTTTCATTATTAAAAACTACAATTTTATTTTTGTTGCTGTGAGTTAAGGCGAAATACAGGAAAGAGGAAAGGAATCGAAAATAAGTGGCAGAACAAAGGGAGAGGGAAAATACAAATCCAAACGAATTTCAGACAGCAGGAGCAGGAGTAGCTCCTGAACTTGTTTTTGACTTAGTTTTTCAAAGCATACCCTTTATAATTGTTTATGTTTCAGTACACAGAAAACAGTACACAGAAAACAGAATCGTTTTTCCACAAAATGCTGCCAAAAAAACAATGGAACAGTTGCTGCATCTCCCTCTCTTCATCTTAGTACAAATGTACAAAACAGCAACAAATGTTTCCAAAAAGATGGTGAGCTAGCTGTACACTGGTGTACTGGTTTTGGCCGAGACAGACTCCATTTTCTTCACAGTAGCTGGTATGGGGCTATGTTTTGGATTTGTGATAAAAACAGGGGATGGTTGAGATATTGCTGAGTAGGCTGGGGGTGCACAAGAAGCTGGAAGGGGAAACAGCCAGAACAGCTGACCCCAGAGGACCAAAGGGACATCTCATGTCATATGATGTGCTGAAGGAAGAAGGGGGGTGACATTTGCAGTGATGACATTGTGTCTGTTATGCATGATGGAGCCCTGCTTTCCTGAACACCTGCCTGCTGATAGGAATCAGCGAACTAATTCCATATTTTGCTTTGCATGCACTTGTGGCTTTTGCTTTACCTATTAAACTGTCTTTATCTCAACCATGAGTTTTCTCACTTCTACCCTTCCAATGCTCTCTTTGATCCTGCTAAGGGGGAACGAGGAGGTGACTGTGTGGGACTGAGCTGCCTGGTGGGGTTAATGACATCTTTTTCCATGAAATTTCAAACTTAGACATAAGGTTAGATCTCATAGATGCCATGAAAATAAACCCAAAACCCCAAGACTCAAGACTGTTAGGGATACTTGCCTCACCTATTTCCAATACACATTTTTTCATACAAATACCTGTAGAACAAGATTTTTACATGAGTATTCCTTCATGATACTGCTGCAAGGCTATCAACATTTACTTGGATTATTTCTAAGGGCTCTGTCTTTTTAGAAACAATTGTATTTTGCTGGGTCCTTTACAGTTTATCCCATTCCTTCATTTCTCAGTGCTAAAAGTTGATTCTTGCCTCAAATTGGTCTTTATCAAATTGACCCTTTATCACATACTAGCTTTTCAAATAAGAACTGCCATACTTTTTCTCAACTTTAGCCTATACACAAGAGCACCCTCCATAAACACTCC
Organism: Thinocorus orbignyianus; assembly: GCA_013400375.1. Lineage (NCBI taxonomy): Eukaryota > Metazoa > Chordata > Aves > Ciconiiformes > Thinocoridae > Thinocorus > Thinocorus orbignyianus. Next base: position 1,480,957 of record VXBW01006074.1, on the reverse strand, counting down.
ATTATTTTTCTTCAAATTTCTACAATAACCTTGCTGCAATCCCTGTAGACACAGAGTACAATTGTTGCTTATCAAGACCAATAAAGTAGCTTTTTTTTTTTTTAAATAAATTGTATATTCATGAATTTCTTCTCTTGTCTTACATAGAATATTTCAAGTTGGAAGGGACCCATAAGGATCATCGCGTCCAACTCCCTGCAGGACTACCTGAAACAATACCGTATGGCTAAGAGCACTGTCCTGGTCCTTCTTGAACTGACAGGCTTAGTGCCATGACCACTGCCCTGCAGTCTCTTCCAGTGACCCCCTCAGTGAAGAATCTTTTCCTTATGTCCAGCCTGAATGTTAGACCCATGACTTGTTTTGGGTTTTGTTTATTTGTTTGCTTTGGTTGGTTTTTCTGGCCAGCAATGGTGACATGAGAAGTTTGCCCTAACCTGCCTCCCTTCTCTCCTGGAATTCATTTCAAGTTGCCCTCTCCCGCTGTGTCAAAACAACTATTTGTGGCTACACAGTAACTCCAGTAACAAAACCAATGAAGGTAAAAATTGCACTTCTGAATTCATACAAAACATATCACAGAACTAGCTCTTTGATGATGACTTTCACCTTGATCTACACGAGGCAAACCTTGCCATTAGTATTTCTAGCCACCAATAATACATAACATACTGCTAAAAAAGCAGCACACCAGTTTTCAAAATAAAATTAAGATAATTTTCATAACACTTAAAAACAGAAATTAAAGAGTAGTTTTTTTGAGTTTATCACGCTACCTTCTTCCAGGATGGGTCTCAGCACAACAAATGGGATTTCCTGCAACGGTTCCATGTGTTTGTGTCCAGCACTCATAATCTTTATCTGGGGCAAGCAGATGACAAGTGTGCTAGGCATACTGGCCTGCCCATGGTACCAGCTTCGCACAGTCCCAGGAATGTCGCCCGATACAATAGTACTTGGGGAAGGCAGGCTGTCATTCGGAAGGAATACACAACAAGATTGTACTTCAAGCTGAAAAAAACAAATCCAAAAAAGATTTCTCAGAAACAGATCATCATTTTTTCCTTCCAATGTGGGGTACTAATCTCAGTACAAAATCTCAAGTTACTCATCCACCACAGCTGATTGAAAATGCTCTTAGTATTTGGTTGAATTCAGAGGAAAGATGACACAAAATGTTGGAAAATAATACATTCTTTTAAATTATGACTATGGGAGGGAAGAAAAACTGTGATCTTGATCTGTAAATTTGATCTGAAAGGTGTTGCCATATAAACTGAACAAACATCTATCTACATTTCAACAGCTTTTTACAAGAAGTGTAATTGAGTCAGAAAGTGTTCTCACAATAAAGCTGAAAAAGACCTCTTTTTGCAGCTCATTAGTTTTTGTTAGCAATAGCTATGCCTCTAGAACTAGCCAACATTGTATTTGTCCTTACATTTTATAAAGAATTCTATAAAGACCTCTTTCAGGGAAAACTTTGTCTTTGCTTTGTCATCAACTTATATATGCATGTATAAAATGTTGATCATCAGATAAACTAAGAAAAACATAAACTTTAGCGAAAAACTAACTTTATAGCAAACAGATAGGTGCACATATACACAAAAAGAAAGAGAAATGAAAAAAGTTCACAAAGTTTATATAGTTTTCATCCTGTTTTCATCACAAATTAGAATTAATGCATATGGTTTCATTTGAAATAGCACTTTTTTATCCTTTATTTTCAAGCAATGCTGTTACCCTGAAACATTTCTGACTATCCTGCCATCTCCTTATGAGCTTCTAGCAAGGCTGAGTGAGGCCAAATGGAGAACTGAACTCATCATGACTTGTTAACTTAGAGGTGGTGTAAGCTGCAGGCTGTTAGTTGTCCTTGGCTCTTACAAGTAATATTCTGCACCTGGATATCAAATAGCCCTAACAGCCTGCACACTTGAACAAGTGTTAAGTGAGTACAAATTATGATTCAGTTCATTTCTTCACAAAAGTTTGGATAAGTCCAATGTACACAATGTTGGACACAAGATGTTATTTGTAGTTGTGACAGAGACCATTTGTTTGCTGTAAACTTACATAACAGTGTCTTTTCATTAGATATCATCAAAGATATCACAGCTTAAAACCAAGGTTCATACTCCACACCCTCCCCCCTGAAGGCCAATAGTCCCCCAAGACCATAATAGTGATTTGCAACTGAGCTGGAATTCCTCAGCACCATAAGTACTTTGCCAGTCCAGTGAGGAGAACACAGATATCATCTTTATTTCGGCATTTTTGTGCCCTTTTGCTTAAACAAACTGACAAGAATTCACTGCAGAAAAATAAAAGTAGAATTTTGCAAAAATAAATACATTGTTACATGAAGTCTGTGTTTGTTTCTAGTTTTAGAACTGTTTGAGTTGTAAAATGAAGTTAATTACTTCTTTGATAAGTAGTTTATTGATCCAAGGTTGGAGAGTGTACTTTATTTATACTGGATGAAAAGCAAGAGTGTATTGTTACAGATGTAATCGATTTGGATTTTTTTTTAAACTGGTAAATTAGTCATTGTGTCAATTTGCAAAGATTTTTACAGTGACACAGTAGATCGTTTTCTGGTCTATTAGTAACAGGTTGCAGGTCAAGCCATCATGGGATAATGATAAATAGATGACAAAAGAACTTATGATCAGTATAACTTTTGTTTTGTCAGTGCATTTGCTGAGTAAACAGTTTGCAACAAATCATTCTCCATATATGTATCCGTGATGATTAATATCAAATGCTGCATGGATATACAAGCCATGTGGTAATAATAATCCAAAAATTCCACCAACTTGGAGAGACACTATACTTCATCACATTACCAGCAGCAGGATCTACAGGAGATGTTTTACAAAGTACTCTTGAGAAGAAATCTCAATACCCAGTAGAATTTTTACACTTAATGTACAGTTCAGTACAGCTTTGTAAGTGAAGACAAGTTATTCAGATCATCTTTGTTTCATTTTATTTTGCTATATCAAGAACACAGAAGTGGAATCACAACAGTTTCACTACTTCAAATGCCTGAGGGAAACTCCTGTTTACACAAGCATTACTTTGCCACTCATTTTCAAACAACTGAATGGGAGTCGGACCACAAATTCTGGTGGCATTTACACGATAACATCAGGTCCTCCATATGTAATATCACAGATTTGCTTAAAGATATGTTTGCTTACTTGTGTCTCAGTTGCAGTGTTATATTATTAAATGAATTTTTCAAAACATTATTGCAGGAGGAGGGACTCTGTCAGGAAGTTTAGTGACAGGACAAGGGGTAACAGTTTTAAATTGGAAGAGGGAAGATTTAGATTAGACACCTGAAAGAAATTCTTTACTGAGAGAGTGGTGAGACACTGGAACAGGCTGCCCAGAGAAGCTGTGGATGCCCCATCCCTGGAAGTGTTTGAGGTCAGGCTGGATGGGGCTCGGAGCAACCTTCTCCAGTGGGAGCCGTCCCTGCCAATGGCAGGGGGGTTGGAACTCAATAATCTTTAAGGTCCCTTCCAACTATAGCCATTCTATGATTTCAAAGGCAAACTCAATGAACACATGGCAAAATGCCACATTTTAGGGCAAATCATGCAATTATTATAATTACCTAAGAAATTGCCAACTTGGATGCACAAGGGTCCACTAAGTGCAAAACTCAACTGCACCTGTTGAGTTCCTTAGAGGCAGATTCTGCTTAGACACAACTATCAACTTCCATAGAATCTGCGTACTTTTATCTGGCAGAACCTGGAGATCTGTCTAGTAAGTTCCAGTTGAGGAATGGCAGAGCGCACCTAAAATGATGGCATTATATGTTGGACAAAAGTGAGAACGTGTGCTACAGATTGCTTCACCAATCGGAAAGTGCTTTAAAATACATGTAATCCAAATATCTTAAAATTAAACTACATCAATAGCATATATTAAAGCTATCATATAAATCTTTTTACACTTTTTAAATAACTGTTAAACTGTGTGTCTAAAATTGTGAATTTAATGTAAAATGTGACTGATTTATGTAACTGAATATAAATCTGCAGCAGTAAATCTTGCATTAATGTAAGGATCTGACAATCCAAGGGAAAGAAAATGAAGTAATCTGCCAGTAAGAAGTCCTCAAGCTGGGGGTCAGATCCTGTTCATGGAAACCATCTGGTTGGGACCCTCCAAGCCACACCAAACACAAATGATCTTTTAAAAAAATATCCTATTCATTAATGCTTCGCAGCTGCACTGAGTGTTACTTCATTTTTCCATGGCAACATCCTTTCTGTTTCAAGGATCTTATTTCAGTTTTGGTAGCAACGTGTTCTTTTGCCAATACTGAACACACTCGTGTTAAAGAGAAGGAATTATTACAAATTCTTGAAACAGAATCACCTCCTATTTTCCTTTCTATTATGTCAAGGCCTATACATGCTAAGTAACGTACACTAATGATAAACCAATGAAGCAAGCAGTATTTTCCCCTTCCACTGCTAAAAAGTTATGCAACGCATATTGCTCTAAGCTTTTACTAATATATGAGCCTAAAACAGCACAATGAGTTTGAGATCTCTGTTATATAAAAAGGAAAGTCTTAAGTTATTGGAATAAATGGAGTATTTTTACTTAACATTCTATTAAAAGGAATGCTGCTCAATAGAGAGAACACATACTGCAGAAGAATTAGGTCGTCTTATCTAAAAAGGTTGGGTGGGAGGGAGTAAAGCAAAACAAATGACATGCCACAGTTACCCTGCACAGGCACAGTGAAGCGGGACATATTGTATGGAGATTTTACAGCCTTTTATGACAGTGATGCTGTAAGGAGATTCCCTTCCCTAACCCACACTGTACAGCTCGATAAGTCAATTAGAGGCATTGAAGATGACCCACAAGGTGACATCCACATAAAGGTTCTCTCAGCATTAACCATCTTCCACCATATGCTCTGGGCAGAAAGGCGAATGTTTTTTTCTGGCCATTTCAGATACAGAATATAATCTCGCAATGATTTCCAAAACTGCAAAGAACCACCATGACTCACCTTATGCAGGGGTTCTGGTGCAGTCACTATTACAAGACCATACCTCAGCCTCAGACCTCCAAATTAGCTCAACTCAATTAGACCCATCTGCAGTTGAGCCACAAATGCACTGTTTGTCAAAATTTTAAAAGGCAGGCCAGAAATTCCTGTTTTGAAGTTTGACAAAAAGTAAAAGCGATATGAATGGAAAGCAGAGGACATGAGTAGACGAACTAAGAGAGCAGGCTGCCTGTACATACAAATGAGTGTAAGGACCAGCTACATTTCCTTCAACCTCTTAAAACACAACGTCTTAGTTCCAACTATAGCCCCTATTCTTTCCTAAGAAAAACTGATTTTAAAAAGTTTTAATTTTGGTTATGGAAAATGTCATTTTTTGTCAATTTGTGGTAAGTAACCTAGTATAGAAATCATCCTATCTCATAACTGCTGAATAAGTGCTGGCAGCTGTAACTGCTAAGTTACAAGTCTCAGAATCTCTTCCTGACTCGTGAATGAAGACCACTGTTTAAAGAACAGGAATTCTAGTCAATCTCATCCCTACGTTTCTGTTCTTTTAATCAGTGTTTCTCTTTGACTCAAATCCTGCAGAAGTTATATTCTTTAAAGAAAATATTATTTTCAATAATTTCAGGAAACAGACTAAGTTTTTCACATAATTTCAGGGATATTTAAATGCATGTGGAGTATCTGGGAAAGTTTATATGTAATAATTACACTCTTATTTAGCTGGCATTCATCGCAACATTACTCATTAATTCATTTGCTTTTAATACAGATCCTTCATTATTCTCACTGGAATTCAGCATTAACAACTAATTAAAAATAATTGTGTTTATAGTGCTCCACTATTTTAGCAACTATTAATAGGAAGAACACATGAAAAGCAAGTATTACCCTCCTGCAGAGTGTAACTGCCAAAAGGACTTCAAGGCTGCATATAAAATCTTACAACAACTAAATAATAAAACCAACTTTTTATAGTTAAGTATGAAAGTCTTTTCACTTAAACACTAATAGCTTACCACAACTCCAATGCACAAAATCTTCATGCAATATTCTATCATGAGCAAGCCAAGGCTAAAGCTAAGCAAGTACCAGCTTTGGATCCAAAATAAACGTTCCAGTCACTTTGGTTCCAAATGCATTTACTTACTCAAACTTCCACTAAAAGAATAATCCTTTGATGATTTTAAGTTATGAAGTTCTGTTTTATCTGATGACAAATACAGACTTCTCTGTTCTACAATCATGTTAATAAAGGATCCAGGAACATGAAAACAGCTTTAGAAAAAAAATCTCAGAGTCTAAGTGCTTAAGCATTTAACTGAACAAAATATTTTAGAAATGTGCCTCTCTCATGCCAAATGACAATAAAATACAGAAAAGCTGTATGAATTTAACATATTAATATATTCATGTGTTTAATAAAAAGAGCATTTTTGTTTTATAAAAAAATAATCATACTGTACTTGAATTGAAAAACAGAGTCATAATTCTCATCTTCTTAACCTCTACACATTGCCTTTTGCAAGTATTTCAGCTTTCCCATTTAGGCTGGTATTGAAGGAAAAAAGCTATACGTACACATTTGTATCTTGAAAAGTGTATTTATAGAAAATAGACATAGGGACTACTAGCAATAATAGAAGAAACAGCAAGCACATTTATTAAGTCTTGCATATTTCATTAAGAAGGATATTTGTTTGGAAGCATGTTCTTGGACTTCTCCTGTGGTGTTTCCTTGAAGTCTGTTGAAATTTTTCACCAATAACATGTAGTGTCCTTCTGGCAAGATATTAGCATGTACTTCACCAAATATCATTCAAGCATAAGGGTGAAACATCAGAAGTGTGTAAGCTGTTATATGAACTCATAGAGCCATTTAATTTCAACACTGATAAAATCTGAAACTATAATTTCATATTCATAATGATGAACCTTGAACACCAAAAAAGTACCTAATACAAACATCCTTTGCCAGTATTAGCTCTAATCCATGAGGGTATTTCTCATGTCTGAGAAAACACGTACCCATCATTTTCATCTCCACAAAAACCCCACTAGTTTTAACACAACCTTTTTTTATGTCTTTTCAGTAACAAGCAAGTATTATTTTTGACTGGTCAGTGTCTTAACCTTTCTTGGAAACACTTTGTTGGTTGCTCATATAACAAAGTGTACCTTGAAAAATGTATAATCAGAATATCTTAGTCCTGATTCAATTTTTCCCACTTATAAAGGACCAGCTCTCCATCATCCTAATTATTATATTAGTATTCTTACTATAACTCAAACTGTAAGCCTCATTTATATATGGATTGTCATTATACTAGGCACCACGCAAACATGTAACAAAAATACACTGCTTCCTTCAAACAGTTTACAAATTATCTCTCTTATCTAGCCATTATCCCCTTATCTAGCCATTTTAATCTCCAGTGGTGGCAACATTAAGAAAAGAAAGGAAAAGTAACAAAATAATCATGAAACAATGAGGAAAGAGCTGGCTGAAAACTAAACAGAGTTACAAAATCATAGAACCATAGAATGGTGAATGGTTAGAACTGGAAGGGACCTTAAAGATCACTGAGTTCCAACCCCCCTGCCATGTGCAAGGACACCTCTCCTTAGAGCAGGTTGCTCAAAGCCCCATCCAGCCCGGCCTTAAACACTTCCAGGGACGGGGCATCCACAGCTTCCCCGGGCAACCTGTTCCAGTGCCTCACCACCCTCACAGGAAAGAACTTCTTCCTAAAATCTAATCTAAATCTCCCCTCTTCCAATTTAAAACTGTTACCCCTTCTCCTATTGCTAGACTATGATGTAAAGTGTCTGTTTTTACCTTTTTTGTAAGCCCCTTTAAGTACAAAAAGACTGTTATAAGGTCTGCCCGGAGCCTTTTCCTCTCCAGGCTGAACAACCCCTGTCAGGCCGTCCTCTCGACCCACTCCAACTGGTCCATATCCTTCCTACGATGGGGCCCTCAGAGCAAGACACAGTACTCCAGGTGGGGTCTCACAAGAGCAGAGCAGAGGGGCAGAATCACCTCCCTCAATCTGCTGGCCATACTTTTGATGCAGGCTGGGACGTGGTTGCCTTCCTGGGCTGCAAGTGCCCATTGGCAGCTCATGTTGAGCTTCCCATCCACCAACACCCCCAAGTCCTTTCTCCTCATGGCTGTTCTCAACCCATGCTCCGCCCAGCCTGCATTTGTGCATGGTTAGTTAGTTATAATTAAGTAGAGTTAAGTAGAATTAATAGAAACTTCAACTCAGTGTGTTCTGCAATCAAGTCACAAGTTTTAAATTCTTGCTCAGGCAGAACTTTAACTTGTAAGTTTCCCAGTATTTCGAACCCAAAGTACTATCTGCGTGAATGAGGAGTAAAACAGACACGTGTTCTGGGATAAGCCTGTATATAAATAATTATATTGCTTGGTAGGAAGAAGGAATAGGCATTCAAACATTACTTCCTGTCAGAAATGGGGGTGTGTGTTTATATTTTTTAAATTTGATTTTAACATGAATCTGGTTTTGCTATTACAATCCGGTCTCACAGAAAGGATAGATTACAATAATTCTAAGTTAGGGTAATTTCTAAGCAGGCACTTGATATATACTTGGAAGAACAGAACCCTAATTTCAGCATTTTTAAGCAATCTAGTATTTGATCATGAAATCTTAACACTAGACTTCTAACATCTTTTTCGGGCATAGTATGCGTATATACTGCCACGTGAAAACTCCGCTTTTTCTGATCACCAATCACAATCTAGAGGAGTGAAGGATTAAATGGTTTAATTCAAGTGGTAACCTACTCGTCCTTTATAAAAAAGTAGACAAGCAAGCAGCTAAGCCATTACCATATAATTTCGTATTCTATCATACACCCCAAGAAAACATTTATCACACACACTTTCCCCAATTATTTTTAGAAAGGAAGCTATTATGCAAATCTAACTATGGATAACTGTGTTAATAATACAGAAAATTGTAACAAACATTTTTGATTCGTATAGTTTTTTTAAAGGATCTTCCCCTTTGATATGAAAAAGTATTTCGAAAACTGATATTCTAAACCCAAAGCCTTCTTTGCCTAATTTACCAAACTTCATACTTTATTTTTCATTCTTTAAAACTTTGAAACTATTCAAGTAACACAATAAAACCTGGGACCTCCTCTAAAAACCCTCTAATAAAAAGCACTAGGATGCATAAAAAAGTATCATAAAGCTTGGAAAGACACAGAGCTTTTTTCACTTCCTTTTCATCTTACCTGAAGCGTAAGGCATTTAACTGCATTCCACACTATTCCAATAAATTCCTTCATTCTTTCTTCAGGACTTCTGCAGCTTTCAGATGAGTTCAACATGGTTTTCACAGGAAGTGACAAAGGACGAGATTCTAATGCAAACAACAAAGCTTAGTTACACAACGAATAAATAAGTAAGTAATATACTTAATGGTAGGAAAGAAAAGGATCAACTTATTTATAACTTTAAAAGAGATTTTCCCTTACTGTTTATCTAACTATGGACATAATAATACTACGTCTATTATTAAACTTGGCAATGCAACTGTATCAGTTAAGCCTGGTGAGAAATGCAATGAAATTAACTGCTTGAACTTTTAAAACATAAACTGCTAAGAAAATATTATGACAAATGCATGACATGATCAAATTAAGACAGTTTTCAAAGTGTGATAATCTATTCGGTGACAGAATAGGAATCCAAGAAGTTTTCACGTACATCGCTGCCAGTGTTATCTAAAAGAGGTTTGTTTTCTAAACTCATAATAAATGAAAGACAGCCTATACTAAATTACAGCCCTTGGTTTTTTTCTTGAAAAATTCACTTAACAAAACTTCAGTATGCTTCCCCCCTAAAAAAAGGTAAAAAAATTAAACTGTTTTCTTATGTTGTCAAACTTAAAGGTACTAAAGTATGGAATATTTTAGGAAAATTCAGTGTATTCCAGTAAAAGAGAAATTTCCTTAAATTGTTAATTATTTAATAAGATCAATATGGAAATATTTTAGATAACAGAATATGAGCACAGTAGAACTTCAAAAGAGGATGAGTGTGGAGACCAAACAGTAACTACAAATTCATTTATGACTGTATGAATGCTACATAGAATTATATAGAATCATAGAATTGTCTAGGTTGGAAGGGGCCTTTAATATCAAAGTCCCTTTTGTCATTTCTTACAGAATATCCTCCTTCTCATGTTTTGGGATACCCAGCAAATTATTGTCAGCTTCTTTACTATTTCCAGCTTTGGCCTACATGTTGTTGAGCTGACAAGACTGCAAGAATAAATTATGAAGTTTTCATTACTTCATTGTAAAACTAAATTGAAATCAGCCCAAGTGTGACAATTTGTCTCCCATATACACAGCTAGGGAGACATCTGTGGTATACGAACTACAGAAAAGTACTTAAAATTATGCTATCAAATGAACTCAGGTGAGCAAAAGTACACACCCCTTGATACGCATGACTGGGTCTTCAGATGGTTTTGATCATGCAAGGAAACATGCAAGGAATTAAAAATGAAACATCTGAGAGGTGAATATCTGCCAAAGGCATGCAATGTTAATGCCATTTGAGGAACTGACTTGTGACGTTTTTCCCCATCAAGGCCAGAAAACGCCAGTGTTGATTAATATTCTAGACAAAATCCTTCAATAAATAGTATTTTTAATGATCTGAAAAGAAATAGAAGTACTAACTTTATTAAATTGATAGGGAATCAAAAGGTTCAGAACCAGAAGTGATCAAAAGAGTGAAAGAGAATGTTTACGGCTGCAGTATAATTAGTCCTCTCAGATATTCCTAGCTCCAATTACATATCTATTAGAATGATAAAGAATGAAAATTGGGTCATGAGAATGTAAAAAGGGTGATATTTCAGAATTGTTTGCTGTGCTGGAGAGGCCAAACATGTAAATTGTTCATATGGAGAAGCAGCATGGAGTAGCTGCACAACATTAGCTCATGTGGACACTTTTACACCATGCAGTGAGTATTCCATCCACTGTATGAATGGATTAAGTTAAAACAAAGACATTCAGTAAGGAATAGCTTTTCTGCTTTAACTTCTTACCCTACCTCAGTTCACACCATCTTCTCTGTGTAGTCAGGCCCTACACTACACATATTACAAGGTAAGAATTAGGAACAGCTTCAGTATCAAGAAATATTAGAGTAAAAGAGTTACTGGAGTGAAGAACTCCAGAATACAAGCATGGATAAAGGTAAGAACAGTACACAAAGTCACTGTAAGACTCTGGAAATCTCACAGGCAAGAATGCCTCAGGTCACAACGAACAGATAAACACAACATAAAATTACATATTTTACAGCATATCCAGCAGTAAACATCAACATCTTATGTCACTGAACACTGCATTCCTCATGAGTGGGACCTAAAGTTAGATTTTGTTCCAGTCTCCCGTGTTTTCTTCACTGGGAAGCACACACACTGTTAATTCTCTCTCAATTAGGGGAAGCAACTGTCTAATGCCAGACACAATTTATGTGTGTATTAAAAATAAAATTAGATAGTAGAGGTCCACTAGTTTCTCTACATATATGTTCATTCAAACCCACAAAACTAATTCAAATTCCAGAAATATCCACGATCGACAACAACTTCACTGTAAGACTCCATGCTCAACCAGACAACCAAGAAAATGAAAGCCTTAAAACCCAACAAACATATAAGGCATGATTCAACCAGAAATTGTGGAAAATAGAGAAAGTAAAAATAAAATCAGAGAATTAAAAACAATTTTTCAGAGTAGAAAGAAGAATCAAGTACAGAAGTAACTCCTGAGAAGAAAATAATTCTCTTCATTTTTTTCCTGTACTGATAAGGACCTGAGTTTTGTCTGAAGGGATGCTAGGACACAACATCTTCATTCCCTGTCAGGCAAGGTCATCAATTAAGAGACAGCAGTAGTCTGGTGTGGCAACCGTGTGTGTTTGGCTAGTCCTCGATAGTAGATATAGACTATATCAGCTCCATCTGTCTCAGTCTGAAGGCTAATCTCCTAAAATTATGCTACTCAGCTACTACTGAATTGAAAACCCAGAAACATTTCCTGGCATTATAATCCACCACGTGTTGAAGCCAGGAGTCAGTCAGCAATAGCTAGACAGAAACTATGACTAGTATGAAACACAAACTGATGAGGAAAAAAAAACAGAGGGGAGTTTGTGTGTATTTCAGGTCACACAAATTGAATGAAAAGCAGTGTACAGGAATATAAAATGTTCCTACTCTCATCTTTTAGTCCCATATTGTGTAATTGGTATTTTTGCAAAAATAGACACCACAACTATTTCAATCAACTATCAATCACTTGGAGGCTACCACATTCACTGTCAATGTCAGAACACACACTGGTAATGAACTTTTTTAAAAGGACTGATCAGATCATAGAATCATAGAATGGTTAGAGTTGGAAGGGACCTTAAAGATCATCAAGTTCCAACCCCCCTGCCATGGGCAGGGACACCTCTCCCTATCAGGATCAATCAGGATTGAGCTACCAGAAGCAGCAGTTTTCACAATTTACGGTTAAAGTATAGGGGGAGTGTCAATCCTGCAAAATTAATCATACACATACTGTCTACATATCTCCTACATACAGACAGAGATGGTGTCTAAAGACACAGAGATGTCTTTCTGACATACATATGCCTCCTTCTTTATGGTTTTTAGCCTACTGGGAACTGGTTGCTTTAGAAGTCTGATCCACAAAATACACAGAAGTCTTAAAAATAAAAAGGTCTTTGGGGAAAAAGGTGCTATTAATATTCAGCACCTCAGATATCTCATGCATTAAGAGGACAGCAGGTTCTTTCTGGTTGGAAAAGGTTATCCCTTCTGCAGGCGAATCCATACTTTCAACGATGCCCAAAAGCTCAGAGAGCTCCTACTGCCATGGACAGACAGACTCCCATGCAGCAGCCTGCAGCAGAACAGCTGTCCTACCATACGACCATACTCAAAATGCAACTGTCATATGACCTCAGCAAGCTGGGCAGGCTGCCACACAGCTTCTCACACATCAGAACTGAGTCAAGGTGAGAAAAATGCTACTGCAAACTAATCATGGTTACTAAGAGGCCATGACAGCAAAACAAATGGGTATTAAAAGAAGAAAAAGAGTCAAAGGAAAGTGTATTGTTATGCATAGCTTTTTCTGGAAAGATGGTTCCTCTGCTAAAATTACAAGTAGTCTCCATAATGTCAAAGAACTTGGGATTTCTTAATTTTTAATTTCACATTTTCATGCATTAAATACGGCTTTTTATCAGAAATCCAAAAAAAGAAACAAAAAACCAAAGCGTTTGCAAGAAATGCAAGTCATTAAGGAACTCATCTAGGGGTCTGAAAGATAAGAAATGAGATTATAAATGAGATTAAAATGCCGTGGAGGAGAAAATTCAAACTTCAAACAACTCTGAAAAAAAACCTAAACGGCCTACAGATTATTTTTTTTTTCCTGCAGGTAAATTAATATTTTTTTTCATATGGAAAACAGAATAAAAACCATTCCACTCCCTTTCTTCCCTCCCCTCCTCTCTCTCTCTATCCCCCCAAAATAGCCCACCTCTGACTTAAAACTGATTTGCTCTTTCCTATAAATCAGCATGATTTGGTTTCTATGTATAATATTGTGGAAAAGTAAAAATTCAGTGAAACTTGTTACATAAAAACTGGTTTGTCCTAGGTTTGCATTTCATTTTTGCTCAGAAGTCTACATATTTTTGTACTTACAACACAACAGAACTAAACATATATGTCTATATATATAGTTATATGAAGGAAATACAAATTATTCACACTTCAGTTTATAAATACGTGGTGGTCAAAGAAACAAATTCAGTTCTCAATAGAATGCATTTCCATATAACAATTTTGTTCCACAATTTGATATTAAAACATTATATAAACATAAGAAATTGGAAAATCACAGAGTAATAGCTGGATAAAAATACTTTCTATCTTCACATACTATTTTTTTCCCACAGTAGAATTTAAAAATTAAGTTAATCCAAGTAGCAGGCTTATTAAAAGCGTTAAGATCAAAGCTCTATTTAACACTATTTTATGAACCACTAGCATCCATCAGAAGTGTTTCAGAAATACTTATATTTCATTTTTGCCGTATCACAAGAGAAGTTATTCCATATATCCACATTTCTATATGACCAATATTTGAATTATTCATGTAACTGAGGGTTTTTTTCTCCCAGGAAAAGACTATGATGATCTGCATGTAAAAAAGTTTGCATCCTTCCTCAGGATGCTTAAGAACAAAAAAACTAACTAAAATAAAAGCAGGAAGCCCTTTCACACTTATAACATGCAATATATTTGCCCACATACTGAACTGTCTTTGCATAAATGATTTCTTTACTAGCCTTTGAGTGTTTTTGCATTCTACTTGACTGCTTATGCAGATAAAAAATACCTTTTATCAATCAAGGTGATTACTGAGCCACACAGTCCCTTACAAGTAGCAAGAGCAAGTCCTTTATAGCCAGGGAAATGGCAGCAGTGACCAAATTAGAATGGTCATTGAATGAGTTAGCAGCAGAACTTATTAAAATACAGAGGTTTTTGCCTTTTTACCCAACATGCCTTTTTCTACAGTAAACATATGTCAATAAACAAAGACAAATGTGATATTAACACTGTTGTGCAAGAACAAAGGATGTTTCTGTGTGAAAGTGGGGGTTGGCTAGGGAACGGCTATGGTCAGCATTTTCTCCCACCAAATTTTTAATGATTGCTACTTTATTTTCTGGCAAAAAATACCTATTTAGTTCTGGAAACAAAAATAAAAAAGGACTGGCACTTTTGTACAAATCAGTAACAGACTTTCACAGGCAAAACTGTGCTACTATAGTAGTAATTACAAAATCATGTTATATGTGTGCTTATATGTAAAGACTATGCCGGAACTTATCTTAATCTCACTCACCATTCAAAATAGATTTTATATTGTGACATAAGAATTTCAGCCTTTGGATTTGCAAGAATCTTTCTGGTAAACATAGAAGGAATTCTGTCTAGTTTTCTGTTTTAAAAATACACTGCAAGTTCTTTATTCTTTTAAGGATAACCTGAAAATAAACACCCGTTCTCTCTCTCTCCACTTTGAATTTCTTGATATGGAAAGTGAGTTTGATAAACTACATCGGCTTTGCATTACTAATGTTTTTGAAATCCACACAGTGAACTGAAGAAATCATGCCACCATAACACAGAAGTCAAATATTTCACTAGATATGGAAACTCACAATAATTAATTTTCAATATAGGTATGTAACCGTCCAAACATTTAAAAGTTACTATAAGCCATCTACACCTGGAGAAATTCCTTTTAAATAATCATTCCAACAACTATATACCATTTATAAAACTCCTAGTATTTTCAGGCACCCTAGGTAAAAGAGAATCAGATTTAAATTCCTATCTTTTACTTTTCCTATTTAGCATCTATTTAATTCCATTCATCTTTCCAAATAAATGAGTCATAAATTTGACAGCAGGCATGAATAATCGATAATCATTCAGTTCATTGAGCAGAAACATTGCATTGAGCAATCTACTAATTCAAATATTTTAGATAATCCATTGATTTCTCACCAGTCAGACCCCTCTCACATTTGCCATATTTTTGCATTCTAACGGCTTATTTTAGCAGGAATCTAATTCAGCATTCTAGTTGTATTTTGAAGAAAAAAAAGTCAGTAACTGCATCCCATTTTGCTTAGTACAGGTGATATTCTGCCACACTGTACTAAGCAGAAAGTTTACTAACTTAAGATGAAATTAAAAAAATAAAATAAAATATCAACACAGCATCAGTTAGACTAAATAAAATAAACATTTAAAGCTTCCTCTTTTATCCACTTTTATGGAGAACTACTTAGTAGTGGTTGAGAAATATCTTGTGTATACTTTGAAGGAATTTAAAGAATTACTTGAGTAGAGCTTTCAAAATCAGATCACTAACGCTTCCCATAACAACCAAGAAGTTCCAGTTATAGTAAGTAATGACCAACTTGTGTGTTCCTATCCAATTTCAGAAATGGATTGAAAGGAAAGGTGGGAATCTTTCTTTGCCTGTTTTCCTATGGAAAGATAGCTTACGCAATCCTGTATTCCATGCATATGCATGCAACTCATTTGCTTGTCCTTTAATTAATTTTAGATTTCCTGGTCAATATAAATCAAATTTGACAGGATAAATATTTCAAAGATACTACATTTCTACAAGCTTTGGGAAAATAAGTAAGCAGGGTAAAGAAGGTAGAAACTGGTAACAGGTGCTCTGACCTTATGAGAAATCAGATAATTTATAAAGAGCAGAGAATATAAAGGCCATCTAAGAGAGTTTTGAACTTTCTTTTGACACCATCCTCCATCTGCTTGAAATAAAAACAAATAGTAGACTTAGCGTAACTTGCACTTATGAAACTTTAAAGCTCGTTAACTATTTCTGTGTAAGAAGAATAGTTCCACAGAACAAAACGTCTGTTTCAGAAACATAAGTAAGAGCTTCTTCCAAACTGGAGTGATTTCATATCCTACATTTGTCTCCATATGCACATACTCTTACACACAACTCATATACTTCCTGTAGAATGAAACAATGCTGGATTCCCTTCTCAGCTTTGTATTTGCAACTGATACACTATGGCAATACTGGAATTGTAGTGGAATTACATGACCAGTGCACAGTCAGCTGTGGACCTGATCAGCCTGGCCTACGAAAAAAGCTATCCAAACCCCATCACTGTTTAGCTCTCTTTTGCAAAAACCCTTGCAACCTGTCCACCAGACAAAAAAACGGAGCAATCTCTGCTCACAGGTACTACCACTTGCCTGCTGTCATATGCTCAGTCGTAGACATGGCTGAAAGAGAATCATAGCATCATAAAATGGTTAGAGTTCTAAGGGACCTTAAAGATAATCCAGTTCCAATCCCCCTGCCATGGGCACGGACACCTCCCACTAGAGCAGGCTGCTCAAAGCCCCATCCAGCCTGGCCTTGAACACTTCCAGGGATGGGGTATCAACAACTTCTCTGGGCAACCTGTTCCATTGTCTCACCACCCTCACAGGAAATAATTTATTTCTAGTATCTAATCTAAATCTCCCCTCATTCAGTTTAAAATCATTACCCCTCCTCCTATCACTACACTCCCTGTCAAAGAGTCCCTCTCCAGCTCTCCTATAGACTCCCTTCAGATACTGAAAGGCTGCTATAAGGTCTTCCTGGAGCCTTCTCTTCTCCAGGCTGAACAGCCCCAGCTCTCTCAACCTGTTCTCATAGGAGAGGTGCTCCAGTCTTTCACCTTTGTGGCCCTCCTCTGAACCCACTGCAACAGGTCCATGCCTTTTCTGTGCTGAGGGCCTCAGAGCTGGACAGAGTACTCCAGGTGGGGTCTCACAAAAGCAGAGTAGAGGGGCAGAATCACCCCACTCAATCTACTGGCCATACTTCTGATGCAGCCCAGGATGTGGTTGGCTTTCTGGGCTGTGAGCACCCACTGCAGGCTCACCTTGAGCTTCCCATCCACGAGCGCTCCCAAGCCCTTCTCCTCAGGGCTGCTCTCCTCTCCAGCAGGGCTGCCATTCTCTGCCCAATCTGTATTTGTGCTTGGAATTGCCATGTTCCAGGTGCAGGACCTTGCACTTGGCTTGGTTGAACTTCATGAGGTTTGCATGAGCCCACCTCTCAAGACTGTCCAGGTCCTTCTGGATGGCATCCCTTCCCTCCAGCGTGTTGACCGTGCCACACAGCTTGGGGTCATCGGCAAACTTGCTGAGGGTGCACTCTATCCCCCCAGTCACCCCCTGTACCAGGACCAAATACCTGGCTGTTGCATAAGAGGGAGCAGCAAAATTTTACGCAATAAGTGTAGTTTCAGTTATGGGACAGGACATTTAGTTTTCAGATGCTTAAGTAGCCCATGGGGCCTGCTCCAGCTGACAGGTTCATGACTTCTTGGATGACACATTAAATTCCACTTACCTACATATCCTACAACTATAAGAGAAGTCAACTTTCAGGATTCTGAGTAAGAAAAAAATTATCTTTTCATCTTCTTTAAAGTAGCTTCTTTCATTAAAAGTGTTCCTCATACTAAACAGCATGTGCGAGGCTACTTTTCTACTGTTACTGAAAATTTGGATGCCAGAGTCACTAGGTTGTACCTCACAAGACAGTATCAAATTTGCGTCTGGGATATCATGGTTACTTCCAAGCACTGCTAAATGTTGGTGAAATTAATGTCAGTGTAAAAGANTATATATATGTATAAATAACATATTTATATACACATATAGCAACCATTTTGCCACTATCCAGACATAAGAGCTATACTTCTATGGGTCTGCAAATCACTTTTCATTGAATTAACAGGGAACTGCTGAGAATGGGAAAAGTGGGTGGATGAAGGAATTGAGGTAAATACTTTTTTTAAAAAGTGTTCTTTATCTCCTTATACTTTATATCACATTATACAAACTTTAAACCATTTTTCTATTGCCTAACTTTGTTTTTGAAGTCTCTGTGGTTAAGGAGATTTATAAATAACTACAATTTGAGACTTAAGAACAGAAACCTTGGATTTTCACAGACAGATACCATATAAATAGCAGTTTTGTGCTTTTCCCATGCTTCATTTTTGGCAAGGTCTCAGCAGCCATTAACTAATAAACTGAAGTCAAGATCAATGTTTTAAATCATTTTACAGCTGTGATTACAAACTGCTTTCATTTAATACATAGGGTTGGTTTCTAGCAGTTCTCAAGGGAATGACTGCTCAGATCATGTTAGATTTGAAAAGGATAAATTTAAAATCAGCACCTAAATAGTATGATTTTAAGATACAGGCTTTTTCAGTCTGCAAAGACAATTCTGTCAAACAGGGCACAAGATGAATCCTAAAGGAAAAGCTCATGAAGTTTCAGGAGACTTTACAGGGAAGCAGCCTGCACTGTAGTGTAACGTGGCTCTTCCTTCTTCTTAAATTAAGGGAAAAACGTGTGGTCTGCTGAAGGAGACAGATAGCATCCCTTTAAATAATTTCATTAGTATAGCAGGCTTTTGCTCTTTAGCATCCATTTTACATTTTTATTCCCCATGCTTTGCACATAAATCTCAAGCACTTCAGGTATTTTACACCCAGCATTTTATCTGCAAAGTATAACAAATGGGTAGACATTTTAAACCAGCAGTCAGGCACACTGCATCCTAAACCCAAACAAAAAAGACCCTCTGTTATATGGATATAGCTTCACTTAAAAAAATAGCAACTTTTTTCAACAATTTTTAAACGGTAGTTAAAGAAAACAAATTCAGTATTCCCTTCTTTAAAAGATTGCTTCTCATTCGAAAAAGAAAATGCTTAGTCAATGTTATCTCTTATTAGCATTAAACTCTATGCCATTAAATTGTTTTATGAAGAAGTAAATATCTGCTTAGTCACAGACACACCCCCTCCCCATCCCCATCCTCCTCCCCAGCATTTAGGCTAATTTTACTTGATAAAGCGAATGAGTAAAGTAAATGGTAGATAACACAATGAAATACAAATGAAACTTTAAAATTAACTTTTCATTTCTGCAGCAATGTATGTTGAACTAAGTAAATTAAACACATCTTGAGATTTACTTCAAATTATAAAGAGGAAGAAGCTAAGAAGCACAGGATGTTATTTGCTCTTAGGACATTACTCAATTTACTGTTCTGTTTTATCATTTCTGCTCTCACACGCACAAAACCCAAAACAAGAGCAAAACTGACATTCATGGCATTTCTAGATTTTGAACAACAACATTTTTCTTTAGTAGACCATTCTGGTGTGGTTGTTACTGCAGAAAAGATAAAACTCAAAGAAAAATAATAAAAGTTGAACATCAAAATTGGTTACCAAGCTGAGCCGGTACCAGACCGGGATACCCATTTTCAAAACTCAAGTACAAAGCTACTTCTGCATATGACACATATTTTTATAAGCTGGTAATTAACACAAACCAATCTAGCACCTGTTCATGCAAATGGCTGGTTTTGAATGTCAAATATTCAAAATTAAGAAAGTTTCTCTAATAAATTACACCTTTGTGCTCTGTTGACAGGCACAGGCAAAATTAAACTCAAGAAACAAAACATACTATTTATGATGTTGATATAGCAGAAAAGGTGACGAATATAGTTAAAAGAAGAATATACTGAGTACAGTGATTTCATTACAGGCAAAATTAAAGGAAATTCATAAATGAATGGTAAAAGTAAAGGATATTCATAAATGAAATAGGAAGAAGTCTTTTAAATGATCTATTATTTTACTACTGATGATAACATAGAATCATAGAATGGTTAGAGTTGGAAGGGACCTTAAAGATCATCAAGTTCCAACCCCCCTGCCATGGGCAGGGACACCTCTCACTAGAGCAGGTTGCATGGCAATCCGCGTAATATTCAGCAAATATTTTCTGGTTTTAGTCCATCCGTTTTAATCTCAAAATAACAATTAACCCTACGACTAACAGACAAGATTGCAATTGCACTTTCAGCAGACAACATCTTGAAGTACTTCATGGTTATCTGGAAATAAACATCAATGCAAAGGAAAAGAGAATTTGTTTACTGTGTTTCAGAAGGATTACAAGAAGTCTCAGCTGGATAGTCACTTTTTTTGGAAGGTCTTCTACTNAAAAAAAAAAAAAAGATCAACAACTAAAACAATTTCATCTTTATGCATAGAAAGTGTAATTATATTCTTCAAAGTGAAAATAATTATAATCATTCAATAGCTTAATAGGAATGAAATCTACAAGTTATTTTAGTAATGAATGAGCACCCATCTCAAATGTGTGAAAATAGACACTTCAGCTTTAATCTCTATTCAGTAGTGTGCACAGGACAGTTTTCAAAGACTGCCTTATCTGTAATATCTTCCTGTATAGGTACGCTACATATGATATATATATATATATATAT
>VXBW01006074.1:1254203-1459614 GCA_013400375.1 Thinocorus orbignyianus | reverse complement strand
GGAGACAGATAGCATCCCTTTAAATAATTTCATTAGCATAGCAGGCTTTTGCTCTTTAGCATCCATTTTACATTTTTATTCCCCATGCTTTGCACATAAATCTCAAGCACTTCAGGTATTTTACACCCAGCATTTTATCTGCAAAGTATAACAAATGGGTAGACATTTTAAACCAGCAGTCAGGCACACTGCATCCTAAACCCAAACAAAAAAGACCCTCTGTTATATGGATATAGCTTCACTTAAAAAAATAGCAACTTTTTTCAACAATTTTTAAACGGTAGTTAAAGAAAACAAATTCAGTATTCCCTTCTTTAAAAGACTGCTTCTCATTCGAAAAAGAAAATGCTTAGTCAATGTTATCTCTTATTAGCATTAAACTCTATGCCATTAAATTGTTTTATGAAGAAGCAAATATCTGCTTAGTCACAGACACCCCCCTCCCCATCCCCATCCTCCTCCCCAGCATTTAGGCTAATTTTACTTGATAAAGCGAATGAGTAAAGTAAATGGTAGATAACACAATGAAATACAAATGAAACTTTAAAATTAACTTTTCATTTCTGCAGCAATGTATGTTGAACTAAGTAAATTAAACACATCTTGAGATTTACTTCAAATTATAAAGAGGAAGAAGCTAAGAAGCACAGGATGTTATTTGCTCTTAGGACATTACTCAATTTACTGTTCTGTTTTATCATTTCTGCTCTCACACGCACAAAACCCAAAACAAGAGCAAAACTGACATTCATGGCATTTCTAGATTTTGAACAACAACATTTTTCTTTAGTAGACCATTCTGGTGTGGTTGTTACTGCAGAAAAGATAAAACTCAAAGAAAAATAATAAAAGTTGAACATCAAAATTGGTTACCAAGCTGAGCCGGTACCAGACCGGGATACCCATTTTCAAAACTCAAGTACAAAGCTACTTCTGCATATGACACATATTTTTATAAGTTGGTAATTAACACAAACCAATCTAGCACCTGTTCATGCAAATGGCTGGTTTTGAATGTCAAATATTCAAAATTAAGAAAGTTTCTCTAATAAATTACACCTTTGTGCTCTGTTGACAGGCACAGGCAAAATTAAACTCAAGAAACAAAACATACTATTTATGATGTTGATATAGCAGAAAAGGTGACGAATATAGTTAAAAGAAGAATATACTGAGTACAGTGATTTCATTACAGGCAAAATTAAAGGAAATTCATAAATGAATGGTAAAAGTAAAGGATATTCATAAATGAAACAGGAAGAAGTCTTTTAAATGATCTATTATTTTACTACTGATGATAACATAGAATCATAGAATGGTTAGAGTTGGAAGGGACCTTAAAGATCATCAAGTTCCAACCCCCCTGCCATGGGCAGGGACACCTCTCACTAGAGCAGGTTGCATGGCAATCCGCGTAATATTCAGCAAATATTTTCTGGTTTTAGTCCATCCGTTTTAATCTCAAAATAACAATTAACCCTACGACTAACAGACAAGATTGCAATTGCACTTTCAGCAGACAACATCTTGAAGTACTTCATGGTTATCTGGAAATAAACATCAATGCAAAGGAAAAGAGAATTTGTTTACTGTGTTTCAGAAGGATTACAAGAAGTCTCAGCTGGATAGTCACTTTTTTTGGAAGGTCTTCTACTTTACTACTTGCAGACAGTACTAGGAGAATATACAGCCTAGAAAATCTCAGAAAGCCAGATCATCTTAACTAGTGACAACAAATTTAACTACCCAGAAAATACCCCTAAATCTAGTAATTTCTTGAGCTCCTGAAACAGAAGTGCCAACAAATGCATTTTCTACGGCAGAGCGATGCTTAAAACAGTGATTTTTAACTGTTTATGGATAAATCTTGACTTTGATACGTGTCAGACTTTAAGCAATGTGAGCACTCAGACTGAAATCAAATGGATTAAAAGTGTATAAAGTCTGATAAAATTATGGACTAGAATATTAAGTATCAAGGCAAATAGTGGGCATTCTATTGAAAGCACATCTCCTTTATCTTTAGAAAATGTGTTACATGAAACTATCAGGGCCCCAAAGACAGCACTTAAATGAAAATGAAATAAAATTAAACACACATTTCAAAATTGCAAGTCTGATTATTGCTAATTTAAAAAGTTGGCATTTTCTAGGAGAATATTTCTTTAAAACTGAAAGTTGTTCCAGAGTATTTGCACAGCTGATGCTGTTCAGTTACAGATGCATGTTACTGAGGGAGGTTGCAAAGGCAGAATGGGTAGTTTCAATGAAGTGATTATACATACCTGTTACGGTTTTTGTTTTGACAGGACTGCTGGCATACTCAGAGGCTTGATTTGACTGCTGCCTTGCCAAAGGTGCACTTCCAACCGATGCCTCATCCTCTTTTTTTCGAGTTACTGACACACCAAGAGGAACAGTTCCTACAGACTGCTAGAAAAAGCAGTGCTTTGTGAGCCACTCAAAACCAAAACACATTAATACTGAATTACGACATTGTCACAAGAAGCATGTCTTAAACTACATATTCTGAAATAGATAGAAGACAACTTGAAACAATGATCGGAGCACGTATGTTTTGAAAACAAGTTATGAAATGCTACATTCAGACCTGCACTTGTAATTCTTTGTTAGTCCTGTTTGTCTGAAGAAAAGCTCTATGATTACAAAAATGGAAAATACAATTTATGAACTTAAAATACCATGCTTCTTAGCTAATTAAAATGTGTATGAATAAACCTGGATGATCACCAAGTAAATTGACTAAGACTAAATGTCTACTGGATACTGGAAAATTTTAGCCAGATACGAAGATAACAAAATTTTGCAAAGAAATTTATCAACCTTTGTTACACTTTGAAAGAAAAGATGCATTGTTATTTACACATTATTATATTTGTACCTCACATTTTAAATAGAAATATATATTTCTGACCACTGCTGATGTTGAATTGTTTTGTCTTTCAAGCATATCAATAAATGACAAACTGCTCCAAATATGAAACTGTTACACAAAACTGAAGCCATTAAAATCTAGTTTGAAGGGCTGCATTCTTATCTTAAGATTAGAAAAGAGTGACATTTATTAATTCACATGGGTTCTGGAACTGGAGGTCCACAAACGAATACAGTCTATTGGCTTTGCTGCTACTCTTTTAAGTAATAAGAGCTAGAAAAGATGAAATCATTTTAAAAACTGGATCCTCAACTTTGCTGCACAGTTGGCTGTTAACATTTCGCTGTAGCATTAGCTGCTACATAAATTGTAGATGCATCCCAGTTGACAAAAGCAGAGTACTTCTACTGCTGATTTTGCAGAGGGTTATCATTTAAAGATGACAAAAGTTTTTTTTTCTAGAGATCAGACATTAGGATTACTTGCATCTTAATCAATTTTTGTGTAATTTAATTTTGTTGGTATTAGAGTGAAAATGTAATCCATATAGTTGAGTAACGAGAAACCTCACACGTTGCATTAGGAATCTCTGTGGGAAACAAATTCGTGTGAGGCGGGCAAATGTGCTTGTAAATTTTCTCCAATAGAAAACAGATCACTGAATCAAGCAGTGTGCAACATGTGCACACATACAAAACCCCAAAACAAACAGAAAAATCATCTAATTGAAGGAGAATGGCTTCCAAACGCCTTCTCTATTTTCCACTATAAAAGTAAATTAAAATGCTAAAGACAATCCACTATTTAATCCTACTCCAGTGAAAACAATCAACTTATATATACAGTGGTATGCAAAGTTAATAGGAAAATAATCATGTCAATGACAAACAGAACTTTCATCTCCTCCTCTCTCTGAATGTAAAGTCACCAGGCTCTGTTTCCAAAAGTCCTAAAAAGTCATTCTGGAATAAAGTAACACACTACTTTGGTGTCCTCTAGTCATAACAACAACAACAACAACAGGACGCATTGGCTTTGAAAAGACAAGATTTACACCACAGAAGTACTACCTACATGCATACAGACTGAAAGTCTGAAGTTCTGTAAAGTCTTGTCAGACACTTCACATCACTATGTTCAAAATTTAGCAGTTTATCTGATACAGCCTTTCAGAAGGCAAAGTCATCTGCAGCTTTCCCATGACAGCAACTGTTGAGCCATGATTTGGCAATTCTGGACTTAACACTGCAAGAACATTGACGTGCCAAAGTAAAGCAAGAGTTTCTGCAGAATGAACAGACAATAGAAAACAGTACAAAAGACAATAGGATGGAAATACTGTCTGAAGAAGCAGTATCTATTTTTGAACAACTGAAGAAATGGATCAGCAAAATATAATAAGTTACACCACTCTTCATAGAGTGAAAAACATCAAGGCTATCACAGCCAGACAAAGCTGGAAAAAATTATGACCAAATATTGAGTGCTTGAGTGCTGATCTGGACAATGAAACAGCTGTTTCATCTTTGCTCACTGAAATCAAGCCTGATGTTGCTGTTGATGACGCCCAGTACAATCCTGTCAGGTTCTTGGCAAAAGAATTCTGGTTAAAAGAATGCAGAAGATGAAAGATCAACATTGAACTAGATGGAAAAGGATCATCAAGATTTGGGTTTTAGCCACAAAGTGATGAGGAAATTGCGGCTTGGGAAATAGCAGATGACAAGAGCCCCACAGCTGTATAAGATGAATCTGATGGGAAAGGAGACATTGCAGGCAAGTGTTATCATAAGCATTTCATCACAAGAATCCAAAAAGCTAGTTATAAAGTAATATGTAGTAAAGTTTAACACACCTACTTGGGATGTAAGTTTTATGGTTACTAATTGGTAGTGTTATAAAGAAGATGAATAAAGAACATTTAATAAAGTTACAGAACTATGGCAACATTTATATGAGGTGATTATGTTGACACAAAGTCACAATCAGATTCTGTACTGACCATAGTTTTATCAACACAATAATGTTTTGTGGCTAATACATGGAGAATACTAGATTAATAATGATCCATGGTACCCAAAATAATAAAATTCACCACTTTTGTAGAATAATTATTACAATTAATTTTTAAAGGAGTGTTTAAAAAGCTACAGGAAAGCTATCCTTTTCCAAATTTAAGTTTTATCGGCACATAATCTAACACATTAGACACCATATTAAGTGTGTACACAACACAGACATATATATTTGTATACGCTGCTTATGCATGTAAATCAATCAACAGACACTAATTATATTTTTTATTTTACTTCATACTGAGCAGTCAACATGACTTTGGAAATGATAAAGATGTAAAACCAGAGAACAGCACAGAACAATAATACCTAAAAACCAACCTGCCAAAAATACCAAGCCCCAAGTATTTCCTGATTTATGTGGAGATATGCCAACTAACTGAAGCTAAAACATCCTGTAAAGAGGGCTACTGGAAATTTGCCCCAGGCAGAATAAATTAGTATTGTATTTTACTTGGGATTTTTGGTAATCATAGAATCATAGAATCATCCAGGCCGGACGGGACCTCCAGAGGTCATCTAGTCCGACCACTCCGCAGTCACAGGGACACCCCCGACTAGACCAGGTTGCCCAGGGCCTCATCGAGCATAATAAAGGATTTTATCTCTGAATTATAACTTCCCTGAGTATGAGGCTGAAGAAGATGAAGGCATATCTGAGTACATGAAAAATGTATCCTAACGAAAATGTGACCAACTCAGCAGACCCATAACCTTCATTTGAGGGATGCCTATACAGTCACCTCCCTGACAGTAGTCCAAAGGTAAAAGAATACTCCAAGACAGGAAATTAAATATTATTACTGAAAGAAAAAATGAAGCACCAGCTTCTGAAATGTTGAACTCAGAAGCCACAGCCCAGACATGGGTTGCCATCTTTGAAATGACACCAGATAGAAGAATATTTACCTATGTTGCAAAACTGTCCCAAGCTGTGCCTGACTGAGCTCCAACAAGAAGGAGGATCTACCTTGCCCACCCTACAACAAATTCTAACATCACGAAATCACAATCGCTGCTTCACTACAGAGTTACATTTCATTGCTTTGATTTCTGAGAGTAACAATATAAGCACACACCTAAATTGCTTCAGAGGGCCCAAGCAAAACAAGGCAAGAGGCCTACTTTTTAATTAAACATAATTAATTAATAACATTAATTAAAATTAAATTGATCCCTAATTAAGAAGATTAGGCATGCCTAACCCCTGGGTATCACAAAGGCACCTTCTTTCCTGGCAAATGAACTTGCTAATTCCAGTTAAATTCTGTAGCTGCTGTGCAGGAATTTCAGGTATGCTCAGAGAAATGCTCAGAAAAGTACTCTGCTGGGAGTAGAACTAAAACTAGAACTAAAGAAGAGCAACACAGCTCTACCCTCAACCGCCGATTTTGCTATAAAATGGAAAAATCCTAAGTTTGGGCACTGAAACTTGCCCTTACAAGTGTTTGTCTCTTAAAGACACCAAGATCTGCAATATTCCAAAAGTCATCTTAAGACAGATCAAATTAGAGCAATGACTTGTTCTACATGAATCCACTGACCAAGTCATGATGACAAAATCATTTCATCTTAGGCAAACATTCCAGAAAGACCACTGATGCAGACCTCTGGATGAAGAATTGCCCAAACCAAAACCATCAAAGGTTGGGAATACCCTCAGCTCACAATGACCTTTCTGTAAATCAGTGAAAGGATTCTGTAACAGTAACATTCCTAAGGCAATGGTATAGAAAAGAGAAAATGAGCAGAGAAAAAAGTTGAAAGGAAAAAATAGATTAAATGGAATTGCTAATGACCAATTCTGTAATCTGCCTACCGAGCTGATGAAAAATTCTTGATTTTGAATTGGGATATACAATCTTCCATGGCGTGTACATTAATGAAAAGAGGAGGAAATTTGGATTCTGGAATCACATAGGTGTATTACATTCCAGTACTCTAAAGCATGATGAATCCAGAAGAGGCGTTATGTCTTTTGCTTAGTTGTTCCTGTATATGACTAAGGATGTTCTCCTCGCACTGTTGGGTTTTTATCTACTCTCTTACTGAAATACTCATTAAACTAGATACTAACATACCCATACATGCAGAACAGCCAAAGAAAATGATAGAAATATACAGCCATATATATTATGCTATATTATATATCTACATATATGTATAAACTCACATTTTTGAAAATTTAGTCTTTACTAAAAGTAGTCATTTTAATCATAAAAATAAGTAACCTAAGAAAAGTATTGACAAGTGATGGAAGCTTCTTAGTAACATGCATTTGAGAAAAAAAAAAGATTACATGCACTCATTCATATATGCAAAAAGTATTACATACCTGACTATCAAAGTACAGCTAAGACTTTTTTATCAAGGAAAACAAACACTTTAAATACTTATCTGAGCAAACTTAAGTATGGACTTTCATAACAGAGTAAATATATGAAAGCCACCACCATTTTACAAAAGTCAAACAAGCCACATCTGAAAAAATCTTCAAAAAACAGTAAAATATTAAAAAAATTACTAGAAACAAGGCCTCAATTCCACAAGCCATATATTTTAAAAAATCTTCAAAAAGTAGTGAAAATAAAATATTACTGGAAACAAGGCCTCTAAATGTAGCTTTGTTTTGCTTTTAATTATGGAGGCAATGTTAACAAACAGTAAACAGCATACATAAAAGGAGCCACTTTCTATAGTAGTATCTTTCCCAAATTCTGTTCAAATTAAATTTTCATAAATCATTAAAAAGCATATATTTTCAACAGTGCTTTCAGACCAAAGAAACGTAAGGGATTTAAGCATATATTATATATATGCTGAGTAAAAGAACTGTTAAAAAGCAGCAAGTAAGCAACTGGTACACATATTACACCAAGACATCTACTGCTACTACACACTCTGCTCTCTTTACAAAAACAATCCACATAGGCTAAAGTATTTTTAAAAAATGAACACTGATTTTGGCTAATACATACAAAAACATGTAAATTAATTTAAAAAAATTATATCAACTCAACTAATTTTAAACTCTGCTTAAAATCTAGCATAGGTTCATCAGTCATCAAGTAGGGTAAGATGTCTTTTGAATTTGCTCCAACTTCATGGATTACCACCAGTTACTGAAAAAATGGTGGTAACAAAAACATATTTCATAAAAGCCTAACAAACTCAGGAAATCAAAAATGTGATTATTTTTAACACCCAGATGATGTAAAATATGTGATTTTGATGTGGAATTTATAGATGGAGTGCAATGTGTCTGGCTTACACTAATTTTCCTTTGAGCAGTCATACAGACTGTATATAAAGCAGAATAATTACATTTTTATCGTATTTCTTCTCAATGCATTAATTCTTAAAACATAGAGCTGAAGAGCAAAACATTTACATTCAAAAAATGTACCCATGTGTCCAACATAACATTCTTTATAAATATTGCTATCTTTAAATCTTTCTTACTAGCTCCATTTAATAGGAGTAACACACCAAATGTTCGTACAAAAAACTTTACCACTGAATATCTTTCTCCAGAATGCTTTTTACCTATTCTTCAAGTTTTGAACTGAAGGAGAGCAAAATAAAAAATTGCATTTTAAAATTTATTCTTGCCATATTAACCATATCAATCCATTAACCATTAGAATTATCACATAATACATTAAAAACAAGATGCCGTGACAAATTCACTCTTTATTAACATATACAGTAAGTAGCAATTTCTGGTTGTTGTGGTTTTTCTTTTAAACTAACAATTTAATGTAAGTCTTTTAATAGGCATGATCTTCAGAAGGTGCTGAATTGAAACACCTCTATGATGTCTTCAGCTTACAAGTCAAAAATGGAGGATTTTGAAAATGCTTTGAACTTTAACTTAAAGTACTTTGATTTATAAAGTTTACTCCTTGCTCTGCACTAAGACTCATTTCAGCTCCGTATTATTGAGGTATAAACTAATATAACTTAACAAAATCAATTTCAACAATTGCTGCCCCTTTAAAATATAGTGTCTTGGGTGCTTTGTGTTTTTTGTTTCTTAACTCATTAGCTGGCAAAGGTTTTTTGGTGTTGATTATTACACATTGTATACACAGTACAATGCTCCAAACAGGAAAGGTGAACAACCAATAGTGTCTTTTTCTAGACAAAGCAGTTCGTAATACTTGCTGTACTGATTATCAGGAAAGATCATCAGCTGATGATGAGGCAAAAACACTCTCATGATAACAAATACCTTTTCCTTACTTCCTCATGTCCTTTATACCAACCCATGTTCTTTTCTTCCTTTACTGACACTAAAAAACTGTATTTTCTTTTGTTTGTGTATTATTCAGAACTGTTAGAAACGAAATCAACATAGAATATTGTTTCTAAATGTGTATAAATTGTTTAAGTATTATGCAATCTTAACTAACTTCTTGTGTTCACCTGAGTTGAGAATAGGAAAGGAACAGGAGGGCAAAAGAGCAATAAAGAACCAGCTAAAACATTTCATCGTCTATGGGAAAACACACTGACATCAAGTCAGGAAACTCATGAGCTTCTTTTCCCATTGGAAAAGGCCAAGGTACTGAATGCCTTCAGCACTTCAGTCTTTACTGGCAAGCCCAGCATTGAATGCCAGCTCCCAGTCACCAGGGGGAAAGGATGGAGCACGGAAGACCTAACCTCAGTGGAGGAGGATCAGGTTAGGGAATACTTAAGCAAAATAGACATATGTAAGTCTACAGGCCCACATGGGATGCTCAGAGAGCTGGCAGATGTCATCACAAGGTCACTTTCAATATTCTTTGAACAATCATGGCAATTGAGAGGTACCAGAGGACTGGAAGAAAGCAAATGCCACCTCTAGCTTCAAGAAGGGAAAGGAGAAAGACATAGGAAACTACATTCTAGTCAACCTCACCTCAATCCTTGGGAAGGTGATAGAATAACTAATCCTGGAAACCACCTCCAGGTATATCAAGGACAAGAAGATGACTAGGAGTAACCAGCATGGTTTCCCCAAGTCGAAGTCATTCATGACCGGTTTGATAACATTTTATGATTAAATGACTGACTTGGTAGACGAAGGGAGAGCAGTGGATATTATCTACCTTGACTTTAGTAAGGCCTTCAACACTATCTGCCATAAGATCTTCATTGAGAAGCTCATGAAGCATAGGCTGGATGGGTAGACAGTTGACTAAAAACTGCCTGAATGGCTGGGCACAGATGCTAGTGATCAGTGGCGTGAACTCTAGGTGGACTCCAGTATGTAGCAATGTACCACAGGGGTAAATAACGGGTCCAATCCTGTTCAATATCTGCATTATGGAATCCTTCCCCTCTACTCAGTGCTGGGTCTAGTTCTGGACCGCCCAGTACAAGAGAGGCACAGACATACTGGCAAGAGTCCAACAAACAAAGAAGATTAAGGGACTAGAGCATCTTCCAAATGAGGAAAGGCTGAAAGAGCTGGGAGTGTTCAGCCCAGAGAGGAGAAGGCTCATGGGGAACCTTATCAAGGTACAAAAATACCTGAAGGGAGGGTGCAAAGAAGATGGACCCAGGCCCTTTTTGCTACTTCCCAGTCACAGGACCAGAGGAACTGGAACATGCTCTTTATTGTGCAAGACGTCAAACAACTTACTGTAATAGCTAAAAGAATTTTGCAGACTTCATACATAAGAAAACTAAAGAGCTTGTCTTGAGTTCAGTTCAAAGAAAGATGTTAATTCTATTCCTGACTAATATAAACATAAGCAGCATTAGCTTTGCCATATCACCTTTCAAAGAAAACATGCTGGGCACTGTATACCGTACAGTATGCAAACAGGCAGCGGAACTTCTTACTACAAACTGTTTCAGTATTTTCCTCTATTTCTACTGGGAAAATGTTCAAATTATAAACTTGCAACAAACATATTAAAATAAGGACACCAAAATCGTGCAACAACAGCTCTGTGTTTGTTTGTGTCTTATATATATAGACTTGTTATTTCAATTCTGCCAAATCAAAGTTTGTAAGAAGCATTACTACTAATTATTAAAATCCAGTTATGCCCCTCAGAATGGCATTATACTGACTTAGGTCCAATATCGCCAATTAGGTAAAAGGCAATAATGGACAAGACTATAGATACTTAAGAGGCTTACTTTACACAATGCTTTCACTTCAACAAAGACACTTAACTGCAACACGTATTTCTAGTAGCCATGAGAGAAATTCTAAAGCTATACACAGATTTGTTCAAGCACCAAGAGCGCCTCATGGTTTTTCAGACTGCAATGTTCTCATTGTTTCTGTGCTTCAATAAGGACAATGGAAAACTTATAGATGCATGTTGGAATTCAAAATGGATAGAGAAAAACAAGTTCTATTTACATCCATTTACCCTAGAGCACTGACAATATAGCCACAACAGCAACCCCACGGACCGTTATTCAAATATGTAACAGCAGCCACGTTTTGGCATGCACCGTCCCTTCGGAACAAAAAGGTAACATGCTACAACACCATTCACTGAAGGCATCTGGCACCAAATATTCCATTGTATTTTAAAAAATTACACACAAGCTGTTAAGGCTAACCCTATTTCCAAATTTTCCTTTTTTTTTTTTTTTTTTTTCCCAAGTTAGTTTAAAATAAACATAAGGAGGAACAATGTAACTTGCACACCATACAGAAACATAACTTATGTAGAAGCATTGTAGTGAATTTCTAAACTCTAACATTTTATTTAGATAAACAGTAAGTCCAGCCCCCTTCTCCTCCAAAGAGCTGTCATACACGTTCCTAAAGACATAAAGTTCCATATACGAACAAGTGAGAATATTTCCTTCTAATGATAACAGAAGCAGCAAAAAACTCTACTGTAGTCTGCAGCGAGTTTTTACCATCTTTTTACTTCTAGCCTGAATATATGAAAAAAGCTGTTTA
Organism: Thinocorus orbignyianus; assembly: GCA_013400375.1. Classification (NCBI taxonomy): domain Eukaryota; kingdom Metazoa; phylum Chordata; class Aves; order Ciconiiformes; family Thinocoridae; genus Thinocorus; species Thinocorus orbignyianus. Next base: position 1,447,721 of record VXBW01006074.1, on the reverse strand, counting down.
AATCTACTGATTATTGTGCCAAATGCAACTTTTTATTTAAACTGTTTCTCTCTCCTTTTGGTGTTTCACCTTAGTCAGACTTTTAAAATCCTCATTTATCATTCATCACACTTTTCAGACACCACCTAAGAAGATACCAGGACACGCGGCCTAGTGTACTACATTCTACACAAACGCGGTTAAAGAGAGGGTTTATAACCTAATTGAACAAAATGGACACATTGGGTAAGGGAGGGGAGAAACTCTGAAGTAACATCTGAACAAACCAAGTAACAGAAAGGCCTCATCTATCAGCCTAGTTCTACGATCCCTAGCTGCTGGGTGAGCAAGGTGCAATCAGAGGTAGGTTTACCAGGAGTCTAACAGAAATGTTAGTCTAACAAAGTACCTGTTAGTCCCACTGGGCCGCGTGTACCCCCACACCCCAACACAGCACTCCTTCACTGTTCTGCTCCAGTTGAATACAATCTCAGTATGGCCAAAGATAATTACGTTTCTTAAGGACAACACAGTACGGCTTTATGGAAAAATCACTGAAAATTTATGCGTTTTGTAAAAACACATTTACTTTTACGCTTACTTCTGACCTAACCCACTTCAGCGTATAAAGTTAAATACATTCTGATATTTCTAACTTCTTATGCTTTCAGAGTAAATCCCACTAATACAGTCACATTACACATAGTATTTCAGTAAAGATGTAAAATACACATACTACCAAACTGGCATCATAAACTTTAGAATCCCACAGTAATACTTAAACAAATCTGAAGAAGTTCCAGTATGTAAAGGCATCTCTGTGGGGAGCCAGACCACCCCAGCTCTATCCCTTTATGCAATGACAAATTTACATGTCTATAGTTGTGGTCCCACAGTAAACTAATAATTTGATTTAACTTATTGAACTCAATGTTATTACTCGATAGAATGTGTACACAAACGTACTGGAAGATTTTCTCACCATGGGTTTTCAGAAAAAACCTCACAATTTTGACTTAGTTAAAATGACAGGGGAAAAAAACGTATCAAGTAGACATCAAAATTTAAAATATCTTAACATCTAAGATCTCTGAATCACATGAGGAACTTCTAAAGTGATGTACTTTCTCTTCTTGTGTTGCAGCGGTATAAGGCTGATAGTTAAAACAGAGGAAGAAAAGAGGTTATTCAACGAATAACATCTTGACCATAACTTGGTTGAAAGCATCATATCTTACAGCTGTCCCATTAAATGTTGAAAACTTACAAAGGTTGTACTGAGTATGTGTGTTTTGTTATACAAATTAGACTATGGAAACTAAACATTTTTCAATAAGTAATATACAAGGCCATAACTTTGACTTAAATCCTTATCCTAGCATAATTACAGTGCTACATAAAGGAAGTCTTTGGTTAAGGATAGTTTAACACAGGTATAGTTTTCTTTTCAAATAAAGTTTCTACAATGTCCGAAGTAGTTGTGAAGTTTTTATTATTACGTGCAGTCTATAACCACAGTTACGTTAATGGTGAAACTAGTATGATAATGATACTTAGGCCTATAAATTCACATTTAAAATAATTTCAAGTGACTAAGCAATTTTAAATGCTAATAACATTAGAAACATGACACTATTTTTAATCAGAAATAGATCACAAAAAATTAGAAGGCTGTATAAGTTGATAACACAAATTGCAAATAACCACTTAATCAAAATTTGGCTAAAAATTTTGCTACTGGTGATCAAAACCAGTCACAAATAAGTTTACTAATGTAGTCACTACACCTTCCTAGTCATTCAGTATACAAAGGCAATCAAAAGAGAAAGCACTATGTAACAGCTGATTATGCATATTAATGTTAAGGAAAGACTTTTATATGAACATTTGAAATAACCAGGCTCAACTACATTTTGGAAGGATACATAACAGCATTGCGAAAGTAAATAAATAGTCTGTTTTAAAAAAGAGGCATAGCAGGAAACGTTGCACTGCTACAGTTATGATGCTGGAATGAAGAACAACTCAAGATGTTTAAAAACATCATAAAGTTATTAAACTGATAAAGCAGCAATTCACACACTGGAAGTTTTTCAGATGGTGCTGGTGCAGAATGAGCCTAATGGGACTCAAATTCACATTTGACAATTACTACCAAACAAAATCATTTACACACAGAAAACAGGCATGTTTACAGATCATGTTAATCACTTCAAGAGCCAAGTATAAAACCTCTCTGATGTGCATAGTGTTCTGTAAGAGACACATATGAGACAAAATCAAAAGATTCTTTACTGGCCACTTAATAAATGACCACTTATAAGTAAGACAGAACATCGGGCTACACAGACTACTAGTTTGATCAATTATGTCAAATTGTAAACTTTAGAACATTCTACTGATCTGCCAAACAACAGTTAAAAATAAGTTTAAAATCAGGCAAAACCTGTGTTCTTTTACAGGTCAGGAGTACAGGGTGTTAAGGTCAAGAATACGTCAAAGGAAAGACTGTGCCACGTAGATCCACAGCCTTAACTTCTCGTAACTTTTCCATGCACTTCAAATGTAAATATGTGCTTTTACCTTATATAAGGAATCTGTTACAGCATTCACTTATGTCAAGTTCTGAACTGTATGGTTCATCTCCTATTAAAATGGGCTTTAATAATTGTAGTGATTTTATAACAAGTTATGCAATTATTTTTTAGACCATCCCAAATGGTTAAAATATGTTTTACTACTCAGACTCAGAAGGCTTAGGACATCTTGGTAGTTAAAACCACTTGCAAACTAATGATTGTAAACAGTGAGCACAAAAATCATTCTGTTCTTTTAATTAAAGATTATAAATGAAAACTGTGAAATGAAAATTCTCATATTCAAAACATTTTAAATAATTCAAATTAATATCAGCAGTACATGCAGCAAAGTACAAAGACTAGAGTGACAGAAAAAAATAAATGGAACAAGAATACACTGTTGGCAGATGCGGAAAGTTTCCCCTCTCCCCGCTCCTTTCCCTCTAAAAATACATACCTGCTGAATGTGTCTATTAGCTCGTTTCTGAGGCTGGTAGATAAGCCAAGTATACAGGACCGGATCAACATTAATTGCTAAGCCTTGTACACTGGACAAGAGTACTGCACCTACACATCATAGAAAAGAAAAGAAAATGTAAATTATCTCCATATACATATTCCTTTTTCTTGCACACAAATCGCCTTTGATGCAGTCTTTTGTTTGCATTGGACTTACATACGTATTTCTTTTAAATTCCAATCAAGAGTAATAATTAAAATATAAACCTCAATAACTTCTTCAAAGTGAGAAACTTGCCAGCACTGCCAGTGTTATGGACACACACAGAAAACAAATGCAGAGAATTGTATTTTGATTTTGAGTATTACTTTTTTTTTGCCAAGAAAAGTGCTTGTTTTATACAAAGTTGTGTGTGTAACGGAATATACAGAACACCTTTCCTCAGATTCTCAGCCAACAATAACATCATGAAAGAAATGAGTCAATGAGACCCTTGACAGGAAGAAAACATAATGCATGACTCTCCCCAGTCTCAGTAAAGAAAAACTTGACTAGGACAGTGGGTTCTTTTAGCGAAGACAGGTCTAACTTAGGTGCCTGTTCTATATTTTTCACATAGATGTGGTCACAAATTTTCTTCAGTAGACTAGTTAGGTAAAATAAGGCAAATTTTTGAACTCGGGCTAACGTTGGCAGTATCAGTACTGTAAGCTCTTTGGGTTTTATCCTGTTTTATGATCTATCATATTTTCTTTAAATCTCACTTTTAAAGTCCTAGGATTACAAGATAGCGCTACTATATCTCCATTTCTTAAAAGTAAACTTTTCAGTTTTCTTATGCATGTGAAGAAAAACTTTCATAGGAAGCATTAAGGCTAAAAACTGGAGAAAAATTGTTCTCAGTATCCAGAAATCTCAGCATATACTTCAAGCCAAACACACTAAGACCCAGCTTATGAAGCACTATAACCTGCATTAAAAATCTGATGATGTATTAGTGAGGCTTTTGTTATAACAGTACAGATACCTATTGCAGCAGAACTTAATTACAAAGCTGCAAAATTCAGAAACAAATGAATTAATATAATATAAAGTATCAATTATATTGAAAAGGTGTGGCAAGTAGTAATAGCCAGCTGTCTTTTCACAGAAGTTTTGCTACTTTACTACAAATAAATGAAATAATGAAATCAATAACAAAATAAATTCAAAACAGAAATTCTGGTTGCTGGAAGGTCTTAGCACCAAGTTCTAAAGAATTACAGTATTTCTATAATTTGGAGAATCATAGTTCCTAAAGCAATACATACTATATTTACTCTGTAGTATACAATTATGCAGGAATCCAAATTTACTAATAAATTCAAATAAACTCAGAAAACTTGTCACACAATTGAACATACTTTCCAAAATCCAGCAAAAAACACACTCCCAAAACAAGTAATACATCACCAAAACTGTGATTCAGGGGAAGGGGGGGGGGGGGGTAAGTTATGAGTTTATTGTTTATAACAACATGTATATAGTTTATCGTATATAACAACATTTTAAACCCAGCTGAATTCTAAATGGTAGAAGACCTACCAACTTGGGGCAAGCAAAGCCTGATGAGTTCAATGGGAAAAATGGCAGTCAAGAAATACACAAATATAAATCATCCACTTAGCATAGGCTTGGAGCTGGAACACACACTGTGAGGAACTCCTATACTCAGACTAGTCCATGTGATCTGACGGCTTTAAATGTCAGTAATAAACCTGAGAAATAAATCTGCAATTTAAGGCAAAGCCGATGTCAGGCATAAAGTAAATGGGTACTGTGCAAGCAAGAAGAGCAGTGCATACGCCTTGCAGCAGGATCTGGAGGAGACTAGAAAAAGGAAGCTGAAGGTAACAAAGGACTGATAAAGTATATGATTTCTTTTTTCTTTTTTTAAATGCTAATCATTAGCTTTTATAAGATACTTGGAAGCCAAAATAAGAGAATCCTGCATCTTTAAGAGATACAGCTTGTTGTCAGCAATACTTAATGAAAGGTTTAACATATAAGTGATACGACAAGTGGGAGTCAAAGACCTCCCAAAGAGTGAGGAATAAAGTCAGCCTACAGGCAAAGTCAACAAACCCCCCATATTTATAACAGACTCCTGAAGGCGAGAGGGGGGGGGCATGGAGGGAAGTGTTATTGTAGCACATGACGCTACTTACTCAATTTAGTTCCTTGTTTACTGCAAAAAATTAGCTAAAACTAAGAATTTCAATACAATTAAGTCATGCTTTGAACTGAAACTATCTCTTCAGTCCAGTGAAGTCACACTGGCACAATCCCATAAAACTCTAAAGTAAGGTAGAAGAAAGAGCAAAAGAGTTTATTTTTCCAGTTGTCTTTTGTCCTTAAAAGTTTGTGTTTGAGACAGAAAAAAACCCAACAAACCCATGAAAAACCCAGTACAAGTAGTCAGACAAGCAATTACATTATTTGCCTTTCAACTTGACTGTCAGGTAACTTGGCCTCCTACCAAGCCATGTCTGTCACACTAAATTACTGAAATTTACTGCCATAATTGCTACTCAGCCACGATATTCAAAGGGCAGTTTAATCACCTATGCAAAGTTGTTTTCTGTGTAACAGCTTTCTTCAAAATAACTACGTAGTCAAAGAAAAGGTTCTCAGATTTGCCTCACCCCCCTTGAACTTGTGTTTTCATGCCAAGAAATAAAAATCCCACCCCTCAGTTTTCAACGAAGCTCTCACTGATGTGAGGACCAAGCTGTAAGTTGGCAGCAGATTCCTTACACGTCTAAGGAAAAAAATTAATTGCTATTTTGTCTCTGTCAAAACGCAATGCTCAAGTTTCCTGGATTTCATTAAGACTGTGGTGAACTTTCTTTTCTTCCCTCCCCTTTTCTCCTTTTAATTAAATTTATATTTCAGAAAAAAACAGACTGTAGTTCCACACCATACTGGGTTTCATTTCCAGATCCCAGTTCTTGCCAGAGTTATCTATTACATCTATCTAGTAAATGGTTTGAAAAATAAGAATTGAACCCAACACCACATGATCTTCGAACATTTGAGAATTTCCTCAAAGTCATGGTGTCATTTGCACAGTGCAATTTGGGCAAATAATCTGCTTCCTCCCCAACTTTCGTGTCTTTCTCCTGAAGGAGAGATCCGAGGGGAGGCTGCAGGCGTCGGCGGAGGAAGAGGACGAACAGGAGGCAGCAGAGCACAGCTGCGCTTGGCACTCTCATCCTTCTTAACAGGCTTCCTTGGCTGATGACAGCTGCAGCAACAGCACTCATCTTCCCACGGGACCTGAAGGCCCGTGGAGGATGGATAACCTGGGGCCTCCTGCGTTTGGGCTGGCTCTGCCACCACCTCCTCCCACCTTGAGTGCCGAGCGAAGGCTGCTGGAGAAGCAGGGAGAAGAAGGGTCGCCAGTTTGGGGTTCTAGCCCTACCCTCTCCTTCAAAAGGGAAATTCAAGCACATAATACGTGGGACAAAAAGGGAATATGGTACATTTCTGGTAAGGTGGAGGAGGACACCTGGGGAATGCAGCTGCAGAGAAAAGAGGCCAGAGATAAAGGCATGATTGGTGAAATGGGGCTGAGGGATGCTCAGCACCGATGAAAGAAAGGGAAAAGGCTTCAAACACCACAGAGCTGGAAGAAAAGGATGAAGGCAGCAGGGAGGTGAAAGAGGAATGTAGAGGTGAATGAGTGCTTTGGGAAGGAGAAGGGAAGTTAGCAACATCTGGCAAAAATGGCTGTCTTTTGGAGATATAAGAGCCTTGAGAAAGAGTAAACCACATTACTGAGTCATTCCCAATATTTTTGTGAAAAAGATGAACTAGGAAGAGCAGACAAGAATACTTCAGTCATAAATTTACTTATTGAAATGAAACACCTAACAACAACATACTATGCTGCACTAAACATCAAGAAGCAGCCTTGCTATTTATGTGCAGAAAAGTGTATCACATCTCCACAGGAATACAGGATCACCCTGTTAGAATTCTTTCTAAATTCTGCTGTGCATGCATTATCCAAACATATCTATATTGCTATTTCCAGTAAAAACTTTCAGTGAAGCATTTTACATATTTCCCTAGAATATGAACTGAAAAACCTCCACAGGAAAGTGAAGTTCAAGTTATAGTTAGCGTACACCTTCTGTTGGGGAGGGATCACAAACACAACTAAAAGGAATGATCTACAATAAACCTAATTCTGACAAGTTTTGTTTATTTTTAGCAACTAGGTAACTAAAGAAAACATTACACCATCTTGCCATATAAACTGCACCATGAATTATTTCAGCATTGAGGTTATGACTCCTAGATGCCTCAGGACATGTGAATGATAAGCAGGTGCTGATACAGGTTGAGTTAGCATCATTAATTTATTATCCAATTACTTTAAAGCATAACAGAAAGAAGAAATAATCTTTTTACTTATTATCTTACTGCTTTGAAGGGCATTTCCACTAAGGCATACTATTAAAATGTAGATCTACATACTACACACAAATGAAGAGTTCTTTCTTACAGAAGTATATAGAAAATAAGTTCTTTCTGCAAGTTGACTCAGAACAGATGCACTGTAAATCACTAAATGTGGAAACATCGAACTCTTGTTTAATTTTAGCCTGGGAGTCAACTAAGGGAAAAAGAGTGCTCTTTACTACTCTGCTCACTGCCAAAATGGCTCGCTTACCCACATTCCAAACAGGCTTTACTAATTAGCTATCCTGTGGCACCACAGCCATTTGCAGTCACATCCCAAGCTGAAGAATGAAAGCTGAAGTAGAAGTTAGGAATCGCAGTTACACTGCATAAAAATGAAACATGCAACCTTTTTGTCCACTTTGGAATATCAGTGACAAGCTAATATGATTGTCTTGCAAAATAATCAGCTTATCTAAGAGACAGAGTCCTGCATTTCATCCTGAATTGCCAAGTCAGACAAGGGAAAGATATTTCAAGCTACATCAAAGTTTATATGACTCTGAAAAATTATTTTTACATTATACCATCTATGATAAGTTAATAAATTTTGTCTAACTACTGAAATATATGTCTGCATGTCTCCCTATTCAAGGTTGACTTGAATGATTACAGATGGCCTTTTATGTAAACACCATTACAATTTTATCTCAGAGAAAGATCTCCAAATCTACTGTACTTTCATACAGTTTTATGTTCACCAAGTGCTTAAAATAATTCTAATATCAATTAGTTTAGTTGCTTAGACCAATATTAGAATATTTCATTAAGACTTAAATAGAGGGGTAACATTTTCTCATGAACTAAGGACTTTGGTCTGCAATATCAACCACAGCTCCTTCATGACTTAAGTCTGCTCAAGCATACACACCCCATAACATTTTAACACTATTGCTTTTTTTTAAAAAAAAAGCTTTTGATCTTTGTAAACGTTGAGCAAGAATGTACTTCTACTACTACCGTGACCTTGTAACTCTCCTACTGAGGTTTATAGCAAAAAAGCATTAAGTGCTGAAACAAAAGAAGTCAGCATCATTATTTTTATTCCAAAAACAGAGAAAGTGAGGCAGAGAAATGAAGTTATTAAATCACACAGCAGGACAGCAGGACCCAGGGATAGAATTCAGATGTTAAAGTTACGTGCCAGAACTAAGTACCTACTGTAACTAGTAGCAAAAATAAATGTATGATTTGATTTGTCCTAATCATAAGTCTAAATCACACGAGCCTCACTTTAATAGAATGTTCTGATAAGCTACCATTATGGTGAAAGAAAACATCCTATCTCCATCAATATACATACCCAAAGACCCATAAATGTTGAATTATGGAATTATAGAGTAGTATTCAAAGATGCAAGATAATGAGGCGAAATCTCAAAACCGCTGAATACATTGGTTATCACAAAAGGCTGTTCTTCGGGAATTATTTTTCTAAAGTACAAGGAGCCACATTTCTGAAGCAAGGTGTGGAGAACAAACCTCAGTTATTTCACACTCTCTCTGATCTTTCATGTTAAGATTGGGGTTGAGGCCATTTAGCAATTTGTCTTTCTTACTGAGGAAAGACTTTATGGGATGCTGAGACGCAAGTTTTCACAAAAATGCTAGCATTTTCATATTTAACTTGTTTGCTGTATGCTCTTGGAAAAAAAATGTATCTTGAAAGGCTGCTTTGTTTTCCAAAATTTATTTGAGTGATATTTTAATTTCCTTTAGAGAATACACTAATATGGGTTCATGGAAACAGCTTAATAGGCAATAACAATCAAGAAAAATAGGAAATGTGTAGGCAGCTGTAGAATACAGAAATTTCCACTTTGTTTGGATGATTACCGAATTGTCTCTATGAAAACATAACAGGAATACTCCCACCCTAAATTCCATAGCACCTCTTCCCCAATTTCTATGTTTTTAATGCAAGAACATCTCATTCAAGTATCATTTCCTCATGTTCATTTTAGGTGTTTCCTATATATTTAACTGTCACACTTACTATTTTGTAAATATTAGGAGAATGAGAAGCTCTAAATTCACCTGAGAGAAAGGACTATACAACACTCAATTGGCCCACAGAGTTACATTTGCACTCAGAAAACTCAGGGTGGCCCAAACTGACTCCAAGCAAAGACTGTTACTAGAGACAGCACTATGCAAGAAGGTATTCAGAAAACCAGTAGTGCTTACAACTAACCACTTCAGTTTACAAAGGTATCTACCAGAGTCCAATCCCTTTGCCCCTTTTCCTCCCAAAGTTTCACTAGAAGGCTATCTAACATTTAATGTTATAAATCTGACCATCAATCTGACTCTACGTCCATAGACAGTGTTTATTATGAAACCTCATGGATAAGATCTGCTCCGCAAGCATCGTGATACTTTCATGTATCAGAAAGTTAGCTCCCAGGCTACCAACAGTTCTGCCTCTGTATCTGATACCACCACAATTACATGTATGACCAGAATTACTTAGACCTCTAACTAATGTCATGAACTACATTAATTTGATCATATCTGGCCAGGTTTTCAAAATGCTAACAAAGGTTTCAGAATTTTAGCTTGTTTAGCTCTGCAACAAAAGAACTCAAATTCGTGTTGTAATGTCAAGGTTTCTCCTTTTCATGTTCCATATGGAACCTGTACAACTTGCAGTTACTAACTCTTACGGATCAAGAGGAGACTGTACATTCCATTGAAGTAAAAAGTTGCCTGGTGCTCTAAGGCAGTTTTCCAATTTTTTTGTTTCTCTACTTGGCTGAGACCCTCTTGATCCTATTTTAAAGGCGGTGGTGGCTATTTTTCAGATTACAACGACTTTTAGTCTCACTTGTAAAATGCAGTAATTCCATAGAATGGATTTCTGATGAACTACTGAAAACAGAGATCTTCTCAAACAAACTAGGAATAAAACATGCAAATGAATATTTTTTTATTAAACAAGAATTTTGTTAATTCCTCTATTTAATGGTCTGAGATTGGAAATGAGAGGAGTAGGGCAGCAAATCCCTTCTTTCATTTGATCTTAGGAGTCTAATGCTACTTCAGAATCATATTCTATTCTGCAACTAAAATGGAAACGAATTATAGATTCAGAAATACTATGGCTCAAACCTACTGTTCTAACAAATCAACAAGCATAAGGACGGAGCAGATTTAATTGTGTTGTCTACTGCAATTCCCTACACAAATTCAACAAAGTGTTTCATCAAAGCTTTTAAAGAAAATATGCTACCTATAACGGATAAGAGAAGAAGTTAAATAGATAAATAAATTGAGAACACAGTGACAGAAAAACATGCTAATTTTCACTATGAAAGAAGGCAGAGCCCTGCAGGGACCTGCGCTGGCCAAGACATTCCAGGAGATTAACGTGGTGACCAAGCCTGCTGAGCTATCCACAGTAACCAACAACAGGACTGACAGAAGGACTCCCAAAGTATCCCATTTAATTCAATTCAGATAAATATATTTTTCTGGGTATCACTGCCTTGTATCTTAACTTTACATGTAAAATGACAACTGAGCTGACTGCTTTGACTCAGAAAACAAGATTCCTGTTTATTCTAGAAAAGTTAGCTCAATGTTCAGTAGGGAGGAAGAAACAGGCAATAAAACAGAAAATATCATCTGTATCACTGCATGAGTCATCACAGATACTGAGAACACTGCATGCAGCTCCGGTCAGTCAAAAGGGTCAATTTTAAGCATACAAACCTGGAAACTTCTGTTTCACAATACCATTCATTCAGTATTTATGCTCCTTGATTCATTCTATGCTCCATGCCAAAAGCATTATACATTCTCCAAATCCCACGGCAGAGAGCACAGAAATAAAATGTATACACACGTGTATCTTGAATTTCGCTTACTGGTTAAGTAATTCTCTTTTCTTCATTTTTAAATGATCGCCTATTTACTACAGACAACTCCAAAGTAAATGGGTTTTGAATAACTCCAGGTCCAAACCACCTGGATATGGACCTCAGAGCTTTAGACAAACTGCAACGGCAGAACCTCTTTTCCAAATGCAATACTATATGTAGATTTTTATTGCATTGTATGTATACAATATACCACCAGTAGCTGCACTTTACATACTGTTCAAAAAGACATTAATTAAGATGCCAGTGTCTCCAGATACGCAACAAAACTGTAGACAATCCTGCAGCACAGTACGATTTAAAAAGCCTTCAAATTTCACACAGAAACTGCTGCACAGAGAGCATCAGCTAAAGGCCAAAGGGCCATGGCGACACAAACCACAGGTGAACAGCTCATACAGAGGAAGAAAACACTAGAGAAACTGAGAGCAGGAGTCTCAAAACTATCTTAAATAGGCTGGGTTTGAAAGGATTAGTCATTTTGTCAGGAAGTGTAGTGACAGGACAAGGGGTAACGGTTTAAAATTGGAAGAGGGGAGATTTAGATTAGATATTCGGAAGAAATTCTTTCCTGTGAGGATGGTGAGACACTGGAACAGGTTGCCCAGAGAAGTTGTTGATGCCCCATCCCTGGAAGTGTCTAAGGCCAGGCTGGATGGGGCTTTGAGCAACCTGCTCTAGGGAGAGGTGTCCCTGCTCATGACAGGGGGGTTGGAACTTGATGATCGTTACGGTCCCTTCCAACCCAAACTATTCTATCATTTTATAGAATCTTCTGGAGCAGCTGTAAATTCAGAGATATGGAAGGAGGACATCAGAAAAGAGCACAGATTTACCTTTATCTTTAAACTCTAAAGTTCCCCTTTACTTCCCCTTTACTTCCTAACAAAGATACCTATCCTGGGCAATTCTCAGCCCAGAAAAACAGCCAAGAAGATAATATTAGATTTATCAGTACCACATTCAGCTTAAAAAAAGCAGAAAATAGCTGAGGTCTGCTCCAAGGCTCTCAAATCATAGGACATAGATCTTTGCTAGAATAGTTGATTTCATCCATGTCCCAGCGGAGAAAAGAGAACCACATACCCTCTCTTAATTCAGAGAATAGTATCAGCCATAACCCAAATGTATTAACTTAACTAAGGTATCAGAATGCCTAATAAGCTCTCTCAACATTTTTTACTATGAAAAACAGCACAGTAAAGCTGTACTATATTTAGTTTACAAACCACGATTTCTATGATCTGTAGGCAGTTAATTGTGCATCACAATACACATAAGCACACCCATAAAGGAGAATTGCATCCTCCCTTTATGACCGGAGTGTCAGAGTGCTACCACTCCTTCTATTGTGAAACAGTATTACAGATTGTGAACTAATGATATAGTTAAAATGAGCAGTGCCTCAATACATCTCCTCTGAACTGATTTTCACAATCTCCAGCTTGTTAGTTTTATAATACGGGTTTTAGACTAAGACCAGCAAGTGCTCTGAAAACTGCCAAGAAGTTTCTTAATACAGATCGGCTTCTGTATTTATAAACACCTCACTATTGTCTGCCAAAATGCTATTTTGCAATTTCTTACAGCAGTATTCCTCTAGGAACTGCAACAGGATTCTTCCCCTAAGGCAACAGGGCACCAAGGGAGCTATTTTCATTCCTCTTTCAGCAGTCGAACATTTGTAGTGTTGTGACTATGGATACCAACTGGTCTTGAACCCTAAGTTATACAACTGAGATCTTTTCAGCAATAGATGCCTCATGTGCCTTCTCTTAAGAAATAATTTGAATAATATGCAGCTGTGTTTCTTTCCCTTCTTTCTTCAACATTACAGCTTCTCAGAGGCAACAGGAAACACACAGAAGGTTTCACATACTTTCTTAGGTGCTCAATTAAAAGAATACATTCACAGACACGGAGTTTGAGGAATAAGAAAATAATTTAAGACAGCAAGCAAGATTTACAGTAGAAACTCCATGTGAAATTACGCTTTTCTATAGCATAAATGTAAGTAGAGGAAGAATGGAAAACTTTGATTCTTATAAAGAGAAAATAATATATTCCTTAAGCTCTCCACCAATGATTTAAGATTGCAATAAATAGCATATAAACGAGCTGCCAGACCCAGACAATGAGCCAGAATAGAAATAGCCACAGTATGTTACACTGTCAAAGTTGTGATGCTACAAGTTAGGTAAAGTCACGTGAGTACTTCTACTATCATAAACTTTTTTCTTTTCTTTTTTTTTTTTTAATATATGCACTCCAGCAGAAACTTGATATATAAGGTCTCAAGTTGAAAGCAAATGTTTTCTTTAAAAAATGAACAACTTTAAAAAATATGAAATTTGTAGTTCTTTGATACTTAGTGGGAAAGAAATACAAGCTTTAGATACTACAAGCATAGAATGGGCAGGTTTCCTAATGGACAGTCAAATCCTAGTCTTTTTTCCAGCTGATGTCTGCATACATGAGAATTTCAAAAGAGTCTTGTATTTGTGAATGACAGTACACACACAAATAAAAACCCCACTGAATCTGTGCCCAATTTACACAAATAAGGAAAACTACATTTTGGAGGGAACAGTAATATCATATTGACTTAATTTCAAATTTGAATGAAATTCCACAATTATTAATTTGATTTTGAGCTTTACATTACCATTTTGACAGATTTACACCTGTCCTAAAAAAGAAACAGCCTCCCTTAACTTATAAAACCTACACATAAGAAAGGAGGCAGAACAGATAAACATCTCCACATATACTGAAATGTGCATACCATGACACAAATAGGCATGGACTAACTGACATCTCAAATGTTCATATAACTCTATTCACACCTAGATAAGGGAATCCAGGTTCAAAAAGTCTTGGGAAAATGCTGTGGTTTCAAGACATTCTAGAAAGAAGATTTCACATTAACTACATTACATATTGGAGGACTTTTTCAAGTTATGCTGTGTACTACTAATTGAAAAAGTCCCATATAGCATAAATACTAATGATGGAATGCCCTGTTGCTGCATAGTTTGAAAATGCCTAAAATTCTGATTGAATTTCCATATCAGTATATAGAACACATAGTGCAATCTAGATTCCTTGCCTTCAGTTTGACCTGTTACTTCTCTAACTTTCATCTGGGATGTTAGTAAACCCAGCAGAATAAATAGTTTTCCTTTGTATAATTAATTATTAATCACAGATTCAGTCATCTCTACATAAAATGTAAAATTGCACCTTTATTGGTGTTAATTTTATCCCTTTCAAGAATACCTTCATATATATCGGTTACAAAGAGGAACTGGTATGACATTTCCCCTATTTCTTTGGTAACTTCCTAAACCAGCATTTATGCTACTAGAAACATACAGTAATTCAAACTCTATAGACAATGGATAGAGTCGCTATGAATATTACAGCTATAGATTTAAGAAGAATCTTAGCTGGGCAAGAGAAAGCCCACGACAATTTTTTACAGAGATGAAGCACAATTGTCAAAAATGCCAGAAAAGAAAGGATCCAACACAAAGCACCAACACAAGTAATACCGGAGGAGACTGCTGATCATCCTGGCTTTATTACTGAATTTTTAATATTTCTAAAGTATTTTTTAAAACTGAAATAATCTTCCAATTCATAAATGATCCCAGGTAAATCTACCAAAAATTCTGAATTATTGAAATAACTTTTCTCTATAATATAATGGATTTTACCACGGTCACCAATAGATAAATAATTAAAACATATTGTTACAGGTCATATAGAGGGCAAAAAATGATTAAATTAAAGGTGATACTTAAATCTTTATAGCACAGTACATTACAAATTTCAGACAGTATTATGAAGAAAAAAATCAATTAAATAAATGAAAGACAGCACTCAGAATATCTTTAAAGATATCCAGATTGCCAAACTAGCTTATTATAAAAATTGCTTTTTTTTTTTTTTCTGCCTTCTTCAAAGCTGTGAGCTTGCAATGCAGAAAGCAGAAAAAGTAACTGTTAGCCTCTACACGTGAGAAATTAACACACAAAACTACAAGCAAAGCCAAAGTTTGTGCAGTTTATTTCTACCTGCAGAGCGCAGGGGATGGTTGTTTAATGTTTACTAGTTGCTTCAAAATTACTTCATATTTTAGCTGAAGTAGAACAAACTTATTCTTCTTAATAATGACAAGCTTGTAAGCTTTGAACATACAATTAAGGTCGGCTGTTAAGATAAATTCTTCTAAGTATCCAGAAGAGATAGACATGCTGCATGCAAAAAACTGAAACACCAACTGTAGTAAACTCATTTTCCTTTAGACTGAAATACACATTCTTGAATGGTGTCAAGACTTCTGATCAGTATCTTCTCACTCACGGGGATCAAATCAAGAACTTATTAGGGACAAGCTTTCTAAATCTCATAACTAATATTTCTGAATTATAGGAAATATGTATTAGATTAACTACGGTTAATAAATATTAAAGCATTAGTTATACTATTATGTAAACGTATCTATTTTCAAATCCATTTTTAACCTCTTCTATCACTGTTAAACATTTTAAAAATCTCAAAATAAAATAAAATTTAATTAATTTGATTGATTGTTTAATAAATCCAAATGTTGTTTAGTTCAGTCAGTGCTTTAAATTAATTCCCAGCTAAACTGAGAGCAGGAATTTTACTTTCGCTTTTCGGGTCGTGTGAATAGTTCTCTTCATTAAAAATATCAACAACACTGTCTAGCTGGCTATTATTTAAATTATTATTTATTTTAAATTACTTTTAAAAGCATATAAGCCTCTCCAATATGGGCACTGGAAAAATCACAGGAAAGGTAAATTAGAAAACTGCATCTCAACTAGCAGAAGTGCAGAAAGCTGCTGTCATACATTTAGGCCACAGTGGGAGTTTTTAAATGTTGCCTTGAAAAACTGATTTTTAAGTGAAACCAGCTTTCACATTTTTACAGTGTCTTCTGAGAGAAATGTTACAAATAAACAGAAACATGTAACCTTCAGTATTATTTTGGCAGTAAGCTGAACATTGCAGCTTTATGATTTTACAAACCTCATTTAAGATTTTTAGCAAAAAAAGGTGTTAAGTAAACTGTATAAAACATCTGCACAAGCATTTCAAGAACACTCAGCTTATTTACAAAGCAAATATCCCTGCAGATAGCTAACGATATATCATGATGTCTTTAGAATGCTAATTTTCTGAGCAAATCTTTTGGGGATGTGCTCCAGAAGAGTGGTATGTGCTCTTGCATCATCAGACCAGCTAAATCCCTACCTGCTTCAAACTACAGCGATCAAGTTTTCCTGCATTTGTTAGTGCACAGGTCAGACTATTAAAATTCTAATAAAATAACCAATCAGGTAAAAATTATAAGAAAATAACAAAAGAGAGTTTTAAGCAATCAAACATTAAAAGGAATGTTTACTTCTAACCCCACTTTGGGCACTCCAGTGCAATTTTAAATGTTCTGCCTGACACCACAAGTTTTTCTTTTTACATGGTCCCCTCCATGTAACCGCAGCACAAGCTCAACAAGTTGTTTGCTCGTCCAGATATCTCAGAGCTGTATTTCTGCACTGGGGCTGGAGAGCTGCCAGCACTAAAACCAAGAGGTGAAGATAACAGCAAGCACACTAGGTAATTCCCGTACCCGTAAAAGGGAAAAAAGCTAGCGGATTTTTATCTCATCTTCATTTTCTTGATATTAAGGGAAATAATTCTGAGCAGCTGCTTCTTCCCCAGCTCATTAACCTCATAGTCCTTTATTATGATTATAACACTGTGCGTAGAAACCAGATTTCTGGAATAAAACACAGATGTTTATAAAACATTGTGCCTGTTTATAGCTTTATGTTTTGTGATACTAAGTAGATATTTGGCTTTTGAGTTGGCTTTTTATGGGGGGGGAGGGAGTGAGGGGGAGTGGGTTGTTTTTTTTAAAACGGTGAGAACATTTTAAAACTGTTTAAAAAATGACTGATGTATAAGCATTTCAAGCATGCAGTTGCCATTCTAAGAAAACCCCATCATGTATTATGGACCAAGTAATTTTCAAGTTTCATTAAGTTATGGGTTTAAGAGAAAAACAGTTGATATATCCTGTTAACAAAAGGAGCAGTACCATACATGTTGTGTTGCAGTTGCTTCCTGGTCCTTACCGCATCCTTAATTTTATGTGGAATAAGCTTTATCTACTTTGTTACTATTGCTGTGTAGCTGGTTTCTCTTTTCATGTAAGTTTATACTAATTCCAAAGGTTATTAAAATGACATAAATTCTCTGTACATATTAATCTATGTTCAGCTATCTCACGAGTGAGAAGTTAAACAGCGTCCAACTGAAAAACGTGACTAGATAGTTCAAAATAACTGTTTACTTAGCTGTTTTCAGTCCAAGGCAAAAGAAGGCAGATAACATGACTGCCTTGGAAGTTTTCAATGTCATGTTCTTATTTTACAGATATACGTGAAGAAAAGTATCTTTGTCTTCACTTAAAATTCAGAGAATTTGCCAGAATAAAATTCCACACTTTTGATAGCCAGGAACAGAAAAGTTGTTTTTGCGTAGTAACGAACTTGAGTCCCTCCTTAATTTAAGGAAAATAACTTCTATTCAGATCAAGTCAATCATGTTTGTGCTGTGCCCTGGAGAAAGAAACAGGGAGGCTCACAACAGCGGTCTGCTATAGTTAGAGATATATTGGAAGAACATTACGTAACAGAATCTGCTCTAAATTCCCGTACCCTCAGTGGGAAATCTCCTGTAGGGATTGCTATAAAAACAGCAAGGTATGCTGAGTGAGCAAGCACCTTACTGGGCTGCTTGCACTGCTTGCTGGTTAGGAGAGCGTGTATGTATCAGCGTCTGCATCTGTCAGATCTCAAAAGACCTGACAGCACTGTAAGTTATTTCATTAAATATAACAGTCCTTAGTAGCCTCACGTATCATTTGTAACTGAGATGAGTACATGCTGAATTCTACATTAATTCTTTTCACACAACTAAGAACATCTTCCTGCAAAGCAGCAAATCTTTATTACAAGCTGCATTATAATTTTCAGTCATAACAATTTGCAGCATATTTACAAATTTACAAGAAATATTATTTAACAGTCTAAAGGATTTGCCTTTTTGGAAATATGGTTGTCTAGTTCTCATTTCTCAGTATGTTGCTACACAAGAGCAGGATAAGAGATTTCAGTGGACGATTAATGGGCGTTTTTGATTAAAACAAGCTAAAACTGAACTTTATGAAAACTCTCAGCCACTAAGAAAAAGATGTCCCATTTTTGAAATAATTCTAATAATGATTAAAAAGAAATACTATGATATTTGCAATTCAATCCCAGTAGCATAGTATAAATGAAAGAAACCACAAAAGTATTACTTTAATTTAAACAAAACTGTTGTGAGAAACACAATAAGCAAATATAAAAATGTCAAAAGACGCTGGAGTTCACAACATAAGGGGAACATGGATGGCAAGATTAACATTACTTAAACTTTGACTTTTATGTATCTGTCCTAGGTTGTGCACTCATAAGGTTCATTCAGAGCAGATATTTAAATATAATGCACAATAATGTATGAAAGTTGTATGTCTCCTTTCGCAGAAGTATGGTATAAAGGTAATACATCAATTAAAAAAAAAAAGTCTTAAACATTTATTTTGTATCAGACCGCAATTTAATGAATTCTAATTGTGCTTAAAAATCAAGGCAAAAAAAAAAAAAAAAAAAAAAGGTTCTCGGACATTAAAGATGAGCATTTTTAACATCAAAGAACCTACTGTCCATTTCTTTATTAGACATGACTTTTTCACTTAAGTGGAATAAAGCAAATTAGCAAATTGATCATCTGTACATCTAATCTGAATTTTTGTAGTTGTGCCCATACTCTCCAGCTGCAGTGGCTAGTGAAGCCATTACAGACACTGGAAAAAGGTTTCAAATATCATATATTTGACGTGCAGCACATTTTACACTCTGACAGATTATTATTATAAGGAGAACATTATGGGGGCAATCCATACAGTATTTACAATTAAATAACCATTTACTGATAAAAATTCACAAATTAATTCAGTCTTGTATTATTCTATAGTAGAGCAGCCATTGACAGTTTCTTCCCAATGTCAGAAAACCACTTAGAAGTGACTCTTCTAAGATGTTCTATAGACTTTTAATGTAAAGAGATACCATTGTTACTGTAATACCTAGAAATATTGAGATGCAGAATTATTGGGTATTTTAACTGAAGAGACAACATTCTATTTAAAACACTCCTGAAAAATTACACACCGATTATTCCCACTCTCGTAAGATACGCAGACCGGCAAAAAAAGCGAATTTTTGTAGTTGTGCCCAAAGAGACCACCAGATTCAGGAAAGGGATGAGAATCCTCCACAGATGCCACTTGAAGAACAAGTACACGGAGCTCCCAGTGCCTTCCAGCAGAACTAGCACATCCTCCCAGATGGACTAGCTATGCCCCCAGCTCACAAGCCCCGAGCCCTGTTGGGGCATGCTGGCTGGCACATACTAATCCTGCACACTCCTTGACTCTCAAGTACTGGCAGCAATCTCGTGCTAACAAATACGCAGCAGATACACTGCTTGGGAAGTGCCTAAGGCAGATGACACCAAAACCAATATTGCCTCCAGGCAGCTGGTTGAAGCGAAGCTACAGAAGCAACTTTCACGGTCTATGCAAGGACTCTATCGTGTTAGATATCTCACTGGGGAAAAATAAAGAGTCATTTATTTTAGCCACCAGCTTCACGATACTCGAGTTTCAGTATAGCACAAGTCAAATAACAAAGCTCAACTGTAATGTCAATTATTATAACACAAAAGTTTACTTTCCTGTCACTACTGCCACATTCAGAAGCAACCCACAGTTCTGAATATCTTGTATTTTCCATTAGTACAAAATGTTTGTAAACATTCACCAAGCTGAAGACTCAAAGTCTTTTGTTGAAACTTTTCCTCATCATTCTTTTAAGACGTGAGCATACAGCGCAACATAATAAAGTAGATTAAAAATATTGAGAGAAGCTATAACCACCCTTTACTGAGACACAGGCAATGCAATTTTCATACTGACCAATGGAAGCCCTGAGTTGCCACACAGAAGTGTACACTTTTATTGATTTCTGTGGATCCTAAACATCAGTCCATGAATCATATCTGAGGTGCCTGAAGCAGGAACACGAGTCAAGCTTCCATGGTAAAAGGGAATGTACAGGGGAGCAGGGGGGGGAAGAAAACCACAACACAAAAAACCCTACACCAAAACCTACAAAATGTTCCTTCTCTCATTTTCTTTCCAGATCACTTATTGGATCATGAAGGAGAAAGGTGTATTATCAGAAAATAAGTTAGGAAAAAAGATACTACTTCCTCTACAGTCATCAACAATCTCCCAGACAAAGGCTAACAGTATGGCCCCCTAAAGAGACCCAGCAGTGCCCTCTGGTGATCCAGGCCAAATTTGGCTGTGTTACATGGCAGAAAGATGGACCAGGGCCCCCACAGAAGCTCCAGATGAAGGAGGAGAATTCTGTCACCTCTCTTAGGGTATTACAACGCAGCACATCCAATTTGTATATAGCAGTACTGTTCTGTGACATTTCTGCTACAAAATTTGCTTTGTTGGTATCAATAAAAATTGTATCTCCATTTGGGGCAAAAAGGTACCAATATGCATTGTGTCCAATATGGTTGCTGCAAGTTGTCAGTGCTTTGCTGATACTGAAGATGACAGTGGCAGGGAGAGTAATTTTAGAGAAAGCAAAAGAGGCATTTGTGTTTTGTTTGATTGGGTGATTATTTTTTTTTATAAAGTTATGTAAAAGATTCCCACAAGAACATGGCAGGTTCCCACTACTTCTACAAGACAGTTGGCTAATATGGTTTAAGTCAATGAAGTGCAGGAGACTGGCATTATCTTTTGGTCCGTTGACAAGTCTGGGAGAAACAACGGAAAACGGGAGCACGGGACATTCTGACGATGTTGCTGGTCTCAGTGGAAATCCAGTATTTCAAATCCACCCTGAAGTATTTAACTGCATGGCAAGATCCACCAGGCTGGGTGCCCAAAAAAAAGCTTTAAAAATATTTTTAAGGTGTGATTAATGTAGGTGCTTAATAAACTACATGATTACTCACTTTTTATATCTTATTATCTCCAACTATGGTAACTCTGGGTGAGTTCTAATCTTTCTTCCATCCATTCTGTTATTCGACAGCTTCCTTCCATCTACCTCATCTTCTTTTGCAATTCTCATGTTATATTATTCAAAACTCACCATGTATTTATTCTCACCAGCATCTTCCCTCATTTCTTCAAATACAACCCCTCAAGTACATCTAATGTTCACTTTCAATTTCTTACTCTTAGAGGCGTGTTGTCCTACACCTACCCTTTTGGTTTCATTTCTTAACTATGTTGAGTTTTCTGAACCCATAATATAGTTTATTTTTTGAATATATCATTTACTTTTACAGTGTGACAAATAATTTTCTGCAATGTGATTTGAATCTCAATTTTGGTAACTGAAATTTTATGATAATCATTATATATAGGTCTCACAGCAAATAATTGTCATCTGTCCTAGTAAGTCTGTATTGTTTCAATTTGAAATTGGAACAAAAATAATGAAGAAAACAGATTTGCTGCATTGCATACATTTTGATGCTGTAATCCAAACCTGAAAATAGCCTTTCAAATACATTCTCCAGTTGAATAGATTTAACTGGATCATAAATGAAAAGGAACACAATTTCAGAAACAGGGAAAGCGAGCAAAACATTAAGACTGCATTTTATTCTTTTTTCAATAAAAGTTATGGTAATAGAACAAGAAACTTCTACATATTTTGGATTCTCACTTCACAGAGATTCACTGGAATGGTGCTGCAGAAGAATCAGTTAACTCAGACCATGTGGATCTCAAATTTTTTCTCTTAAGGAAAATAAAGCACAGACAAGGAGTATGTCACTCAGCTCCACTTTAACAGCTGTTCTTCAACTCCATTCTGTGTCAGCTAATTTTCCTCTGTGGTCATTTTACTCTTATCTCCTGTGCAATTGGCTTTTGCGTCTGCCCTAAAATGGCACAGAAGAGCAGCAAATTCATTACTACTGAGCGTGACTTTAATTCTTATCTGACTCCGCAGTGGGTTCAGAAGTAAACATTGTTTTAACCTAATTTCTTTCCTAATACAATTAGTTCTGCTAATCCATGTAATATCTTAATTTTCAATAGGTAATGAGGGACACGAATAATACACTGTTGAGCTACTGTTTCATCTTCCATGGTTCAAAAAGAAGTTTCCATTCCTTTCCTGTTCATGACAGCAGCATACGCTGTCAGGCACACGATTTGCTGATCTGCGCCACTTTGCAGCTCTGCCTGTTTGCAAGGCAAATTGCTAAAAATTACAACAGAGAACAAACACTTCTGTTGCTAACAGATAATCAGGCAGAGATTGCTATCCTTACATTCTGGGGACATTTCTAATTTCTTTTTAAATTTTGTCTTTCTTTATGTTATTTTGAATTAGTTTAATTCAAATATTGCAAAAGAAAGCCTCAATCTTAAGATAAATCTGAAAAGTGAGTTAGTGAAACGGTAATTCAGTAGCATTTACAAAAGGCTTACTGCAGATATAAAAAAGTTGTTCTAAATGACTACGTATCTCCCATTCCTTCTTCTACAGATGAGCCAACACTATCACCTTCTTTCCAAAATAATTCACATTTCAGAGGTAAGGTTATGCCTTTTCACTTGAAAACTGGGTTTTATCAAATTAAACACAGGATGAACATAACGTAAGGTATCCCAAACAGCTGAAGAGAATGAAAGATTTCCTAAATACCAAACAGGGAAAAATATTTCTGTTTGCAGGAAACGTTGTTGTTTGGTACCATTTTAACAGTCTCAAAATGCAGAAGAAACTAAAAAGGTTACTTTAAGGAAAAAAAAAAGGTAATTATTGACTACATTTAATAGACTACAAATTGGTGTAATTCTGTGCAGAACAAATTTAATGTTGCAAATAGTAACGTATATCAGGGCATTTAAAACAAACTAGAGTTAAGCAAGCATATAGTGTAAGTATAACACTGACTTTGTACTTGTAAACATCCTTTCCACACAGAGCCCTTTGGGACATTCAAAGAATTTACTGAATGAGCTACTTGGAATAAATAAAGAACACTCGACTTGGCCTGTAAGAACACTCGACTTGGCCTGTAACACTTTAACTGATTAAAAAAAAGTTTTAACTGTTCCCCTAGTTGCCTGGAAATGGCCATTTAAAAAAAGAAAAAAAAATTGCTGCTGTGGCAATAGTAAATCTTTATTAATTCCTCATTTTTGGATTTTCCTGCATGGGGCCTGTTAAAAATAATCTTTCAATCCAACCAGCTCAGAACTGAAAATTTAGTACTATACAGTGAACTACACAAAACTACAGAAAAACAATGTTGGGGTTTTTTTAGGCTGTTTTGAATTTTGGGTTTGTTGGGTTTTTTTAAACTTATTCACATACATGTGCCTGTGACATTGATTTGTTGAGAAGTTTTTAGAGATGACCTGGCAAATTTTATTTTTAAAATTTTGAAATGGATTTTTGAAGTTTATAGCTACAATTATATAAAATTCACTACAAATGAAGTTTAGTGCATGATTCTTTATTTAGCAGTAAGATAATTTTACAGAAGATTTGTGGGCTACAGGTGCATTTGTAAACTTACCAGTTATAATGACTTTAAAAGTGTATTCATTTTAAAGCTGTTTAAAAACATCAGCACCTACCTTCCCATACCTTATTTTGTTTGAATACCAAGCAAATAAAAACAAGTCAAAATCTAAGAGCTCAGAGCTAACCAAATAAAAATTTTTTTAAACTGCTTTATACGCAAAATATCTTCCCAACATCCACTGTACGTTCTGACTATATCCATATGGGGGCAGTAATGTTAAAGAAAATAAAACACCCTAAAGCAGTCATCTTAATTAATTTGTTCACAATTTCTTAAAATATAAGGTTGTCATTACAATACTCGAAAAAAAAAAAAAAATTTTAAAAAAATTGAAGGCTACTGGTCCTCAGAACAGAGTAACCGCTCTTTTCATCATCCAAAGCCTAGATCTATTTCTTGGTGCATTTAACTGTCCCTATGATTATTTTTGCATTGTACTTACTAAATCTAAATCTAAACAAGGCAGAGCTTCCCTAAGACAGGCAGCAGATGGGGAGGAACTAGTTTGTCCATACTCTCTGAAGAAACAAGGTGTTGAAACAGCTATTATGGATTGTCACCAGAGTAACACTTCCTGGATTAGGAGAACTTTATCTCAATGTAAATTATTATATCAGGGCAGATGCCTTCCCCTTCCATGGAGTAGCTGGAATCTCAGTTGAATAACCTCTGCCTGGACATTCAGAGCAGCAGCTTCTCCCTTAAATTGAAGCTGGCCTGAATCAACAGCCCTGTCAGACTCACAAATGAAATGTTCCTTCAACCTTCATCCTGTACCCCTCAGGCACATTTTCCCAAACTAGCTGCAAAAAGCCATCAACACATGTATCTATGAAAAAACTCAGTTCTTCCATGACCTTTCCACAAAACCAGATGATTAAATCACCACCAATTATTCAATGGCTTCCTGAATGTACTGGTAAACTACAGGGAAGAAGTCATTTATTGTTAGGTGAAAGGCTGTAGGAACACAGCAACCAGCTTCACAATTTATTAGAAGAGACAGACCAGGAGTATGAGCTATGGAAGCATAAATGTTTGCAATGTTTCACAGAAAATCCCTCAACAAAAATCAAACCAAGAAAGCATGCCAAAGACAGTGATCATTACCCTGATCCCTTCACTAAAATTTACTATTATGGTCCCTCAAACAGCCTTCTGACTTTCCTGGCACAACAGTTTTCAGACTTCTGGGATAAAAGGGCTGGGTCTGTGCCTGTGTGAAAACAGGTCCTCTAAGATGGAATTTTCTTACCACTCAGAAGCTCAAGAACCCACCAGTTAACACACGTTGCAACCTACTATCACGTCATAAACCAACCAACAAACAAATAGAAAGCTGCTTCTGTGTTCACAATTCAACGACAACTACTTAATAACTTATGCAGGAAAAAAAAAATATTTCAAAACTGGAGTTAATCATACCAAATGAACTCCAAACCACAATGACAGCTGTGCTACTTGGAGAAGGAAGGTTTAGAAGACAATAAAGTTGTCTTATAAACTGATACTACACTTAACTGGCTCTAAATACAATCGTCCTAGAGTAAACCTGTAAGATGTTAAGTCTACACAATAAGAATCATATGATTGCCTTACAAATCAAAATATCCTACAACCTGCATTGTTTCAGGTGCAAAGGGTATGGCATTTGCATCTAATTTGGAAAAAACAAGTGGAAACCTCCCTGCCTCCACATTTGTATACACATTTCAAGATGAAAACAGCCATTACGATTACTCTTCAATGAAAGTAAACCTCTCCCTCATTCTTCCTTTCCCAAGGCCAAGCCTCTTGTCTTCACCTTGCAGTCTCCTCCACCCTCTCCTGCAGCTCATCTAGCCACGATTCATAAATATCTCCCAAACATTTACTCAATTATTCAGATATTCTTTTCTCTTTATTCTCAAAAAAATCAAAAGCTGAGGGAAATTGGAAAGTAACTGGAAATAAGACTATTTTCAACTGTAAAATATAAGAATAATAAAAAAAAATTAGTCCAGGAATGATACTTCATACAAAATCACATTTATTTGTAAATACTCATTTCATCTCAGCACTCAAATCCCAAATAACACTGAAGTCCCACTACACGGGGAATACGCAGATATATTCTACAAAGCAATACAGTAGTTGATACAAATCCGGAATAATTTCCCAAAACATTTTGATATCAACAAGATGTGGTTGCTGAGCTCCCAGTCACCCTGAAATAAAATAAAATTAATTTATTTCTCTACACAAGAATACAGAAGTCAAAGTTTAAAACCTAGATTTGAATGTAAAATGACATGAAGTACCACAAGTCATTAGATGAAATTTGATCCCCACAGAAAAGGAATTTGTATTTTATGATAGCTTGTATTTGTTTACTTTTCTTTTATATTTTTTTTTCTTCTCTAAAGGGTTATCAGAATATCTGTGACTTATGTAAAAAAGAAAAATAGGAAAATGAGCAGAAAACTTCCTAATTTCTTACTGTACCACACATATAACTACAACTGGCATAGCTATCCAGCAACTGTGATGCATAACCATTTTGAGAGGTAGGAGGAATAAAACTGGCTAACAGGATGGGGGAAGATTTAAACATAATTATAAATACCACCTAGTCCTTTTGAAGATGCAGTGGCCTGATCTCACTTCTGAAGGAACTGGTCAACCCAAAGCCTGACTCGCAGTTTTCAAAGCAGCAGTGAGGAGCTCTGTTACTTCTGAGGGAAGCAGGGACAGCATCAGGACTAACAGTGCCCTTACTTAGAAGGGAATGACAAGCTTGAAGTAGATTTCCGGGGCAAGGAAAGGAAAGCCTTATTATCTGTGTCTGATCATTAGCTCACGGAACAGACACTTTCCTATATAAAGGGCAGAAAAGGGTCAGAGCCACAGAGCATGTCTAGTGATTATGTTGATAGCTATCATGCCAGCCGACAGCTGGGGGAATTGTGGGGTGCATTACACATGAAGTTGACTTTATGGCTGCAAAGATATCAGCTTTCTTCATAATTTGGAACTAACAGGGAGTTTCCTCTTAAGGCAGATGGATTTTTTCTGACCATTTGAGAAGGATCTTGGTTGTTAATGCTAAGAACCTGTACAAAGAGGGAGAATGCTAACAACTGTCTTAATTGCACTTCTGACCAGAATGCCCACAGAGATGTAGACCAGCAGAGCTACTGGATCAGATAAAATTCTTTCCCCAGACATTTGTTTGTCCTATTCAATCAGGATTTCTCAGATAAACATTTTGCATTTGGCACTTGCAAATTCTAATTTTGCTCATGAAAAGACGTGCTGAAAGGTTTCGGTTTTGTAAAGTAAACATGAAACATCCCTGGTGCACAAGTTCATATTGAAAGAAATCTCACTGCACATTAAATCCTTGTGTGTGTATGGCGTTCCGGGTAAAAATTCAGGGGTGCTAACTTATCCACCTAAATCAAGAAGATACTGTGTTCTCCTTAAGTAGCAGAGCAATGCTGCAACAGGTTCCAGGCATTATTCTTTGAGTTTCTCTAAGTAACTGTCACCTGACTAAAAATTAAAAAAAAAAAAAAAAAAAAAAGAGGGGAGAGGAAGAAGTGAGGGAAAGAAAAAAGGAGGAGGACAACACCACCCCCACCACCCCCAACAACTTTGGCATACAGAATCATTTAGTTTGGAAAAAATCTTTAAGATCATTGAATCCAACCATTAATCTAACACGACCAAGTCCACCACTCAACCACATCTACACATCTTTTAAATACCTCCAGGGACGGCAACTCAATGACTTCCCTGGTAAGCCTGTTCCAATGCTTGATAACCCTTTTGGTGAAGAAATTTTCTTAATTTCCAAGTTACTGAGTCTAGTGCCCTTATTGTGAGGAACCAAAATGCATTACTCAGTTTTACCTCCTGGGTTCAAAAGTTTCCTGATACCTAAAAGACAGCACATTCTGAGTTTAAGAACAAATGTAAGCACAGTGTGACAAATAAATCAATCCTGAACTCAAGAGTTCTTAAGTCAGGTTATTATAAAATTTACTGCCCAAGTTGATTGGAATGTGGAGTCATTTTTTTGGCTCTGATCCTTGTCAGGCACTTCTATTTATTTCAAAAGACACAGAGAGTTCCCGCTGTCTTAAAGGGACATGATCAAACTATCAGGTATCTGTAATTTTGTTAATTATCCAATCAGGTCACATATGCATTTAAGCCAACCTAGGACTGCTCTGACATGACAGCAGGACGTAACCATCCTGTGTGCTCCTAACTACAGCACCTGCAATACACTAAGAGTAATCAGTGCATCACCCTTTCACTGTGATATAATTATACCAGTTAAACTCAAACCCAAAGCTAGACGATTAAATACTAACTGATCTGCCTATTCTCTTAAAATGAAGTGTCCAATAGAAAGTTAAGGTTAGAAGGAAAAAAGCATTTGTATGTTCATACATATGTGGATATACACATACACACTTCAATACTTGCATACATATGTGTATACGTATACTTGGTCAAACTTTTTTTATCTCCTAGTAAAGATAGGATTATTATAAACTACTTCCTCATCATCCCTCTTCAAATCAGTCTAGTATCCACCTGGTTTTCATTACATAATTAACAAGTTGTATGCATTCCAAAAGACATGAAAATATTTCACTCGTATCAAACTACCAGTTCAGATTGCATCACCTTTTATCAGTAGTACAGAGCCTTTACAGGATAATGGAATGATGAAATCCATTACTCTTGTGAGATAGATATGTACAAAATCATTTATTTAAGCTTGATTTTCCTTCTGGGCACCTCAGGTTGCCCTTTTTTTTTTTGGCAGGCAGAGTGGTACCACGTCTCAAGCACTTGAAAGACACTGTTCCAGCCTGCTCCAATACCACACATGGATAAGAAGCTTTCCCACCTTATAAAGAGGAACATATGCATTATCTACATCTTTCACACACAGACACTCGCTTCTTACTATCAGCATTTAGTTTCTTTCACAAATCTCAAACTGAGTATTAAAACCCAAAGTTTTATTCAAAATATGATGTTTGAAAACTATACTAGGACTATATGGACCAGGTCCACTAGCACTCAGCAGAAAATGCAGGTAACTGTTGGGCTTTACTTTGGATGTACCAGCAGTTACTTGAAAACCTATCAGAGGAAACTCAAAAACATTCCTCCCCCTTCGCTGACCTCTCCTCACTTCAATTGCAGCAAGGCTGACTGGGTGACCTAACAAGCCTTTTCCAACTCTTGCTTCTGTGTTGACAGGCTGACAAAAGAAGAGGCTTTTGAGGAGGAATTTCAATGGAAATGGGGAAATACAATGCACAACAAAACAAAACAAAAGCATAAAAAAATAAATAAATCAATGAAAACAGAAGACACTTGGGAGATCAGCCAATCTTTATCACTTCAAACAAAAGTAACCTTTTTGCAATTTGAGCGTATTGTTGGCAACAGATGAAACAAAAGTCTTGTAGTCTTATATGTTTTCCATACTACAAAATACAACTTTTATATAATATTACCATTTAAAAAAATATTCACTAGTTGCAATCGCAAGAAACATTTGTTGGCTGAAAAACGTGTATGGGTTTAGACATATACAAAGTTAATAACTGTTGAGCTTTCTGTCATCACAATGAATTAACTTTCCAAGCAATAAAATATAGCCAAGGATCTATTAATAACTCAGCAAAATAATAGACGGCAAGTGTGAAATCCCTTTGCAGGTTGTAACAGTGCTTTCCAGTAATACTATTATAATTAAGAATCTGTCATCATTGCTACTTAAGACAAAGGACTGCAAGAGTTTACACACTCAGTTATAAAAATCAAAGCTATTTTCCAGGAAGTAAGTTGTGTTCAGCATGCCCATTCTTTTCCAGTAAAAGCTGTGGTCAGGAAAATTATCCTGTTGCATTCACGTAATCGGGTTTTCTATCTTTAATTATAAGTCTAACGAACAGAAGCATATAAATAGTTATAGTAGTATTGTCACTTCCCAGTATTGCAAAAACACTGGAAGAAGCCTGCCCCGCAGTCTACACTTCTAGCGTGCACAGTAATTTCACAACCAGATAAATGTACTTCCCACACCCACACACCCAGTGAGTATTTCAGCTACATTTAACATTTCTTTATATCTCAGTAAGACTATCACTAGAGAACTTCCCTTATTCTCAGATGATTCTCCTTTTGACTCTGTCTTGTGCACCATCTGTTCTTAGGATTCTGCCCATTACAGTTCTGTAAGAACACAAGCAGTCTAAATGAACAACTGTACAGCTTAGCAAACTAAAAAACTCTTGAGAAGACCTGTCAAGTCAGTAACGTCTAGTATTGTGCTTACGAGGATGGGATTGTTTTCTATTTTTGGTGAAGTATGAAAACCTTTTCATTCTGTCCCAATATCAACAAATTCACACTCATGTCACCGATATAAAGCACTGCCCTAACCCTGCTAATGCTATCGCTGCAGCTACTGGTCACACTCCTCACCACAGCAGAAGAAAGTCTCCTACTTTCTCCTTTGCAGACCTCACAGAAGAGGAAACAAATAAATATGAAGCAGCAGAGAATGAAAAGCTTGATAAGAAAGGTGTTAACAAAGGACACTGCTGCCAAAGAGCTGTGACACAGACATATCTATAAATTAACTGCATAATCCAATGAGACTACAGTGACAGCTCTAAAGCCCTAATGCCTGTTCTTTATCAGGCAAAGACAGATCTAGGTCTTTGACATTTTAATGAAGTAGAATTATTACCGATTTGGGTTATCAAACCAAGAAGTCAGAAAGAGCGACCCAGCCAGCAGCCAGCTGATCTTTCCAGCATCAACCACTTACGATTAGAGATAAAGACTTAACAGAATCCAACTATTTCTACTTACTTAATACTTGAATCATGAGACTGTGGTAAAGCACCCTCTATCTGAACAGACATTTAGACTCTTTCCAATAAATACAAGAAAAAAAGAACCTACAAATTGGTACATTAGATTTAAGCTTTAACTTGAAATCCCTGTCAAATGTGAAGTATATGAGAAGTGACCCTAAATTCTGACAATCTAGAAAAAAGAATCATTATCATTTAGCTTCCTACATCTTTTCCTTTTGAAGTGTATTAAAAAAATAAAAGCAAAGGAAACAAACAAAATAAATTCAATGGAATCTTTGCGCACTAGAAGGATAAAGAAAAGCAGCTGAACAATTTTAATCCACATTTTAAGATTAAATATTTATGGTACAACGATAATTTTGCTCCTATGATACCACAGTCATAGTTCCTGTGATTAAGCATCAAATGCCTTCCAGAAATTCACGCTCTCTTAAACAAAACATTTGACCACATCTGTGTAAATAACCTAAACATATTAATTAAACACTTCTAAAATGTAAATCACAACATAAAATTTGTCACAACTTTATTCTAACTCCCCAAGCCTGAGAATTCAGTTGACTAATTTTAAATGTTTGTTTCCTGCATTTGAGAAGCAATATAACTTCACAGTTTCTGTAAGTTTCTTACTAGCCCCTGACTTCTCTTTTTAAGACCTTCTAATGCTTATTTTATTTTAAAAGGTATCCATGATACTCATGAGGTAAAAATATGGCAATCACTGGGCTTAAAGGAGCAGAAGGGGGCCCGCACAGTAGAAAGTGGCAAAGAAAAAAATACTGGAAACATTTCTTTTATGAGGTTCCTTGTATTACACATGCTGACTAATCTGGTTTTTGCTGGGCTAGCTTTCCAACCCCTACTATCATTAGGAGACTTCCTATGTTCTCTTGTGGCCACAAATGTTACTAGGTTCATGACCTTTACAGCAAACAAATAGAGTTTTACTGGTATTGACATAAACCAACCCTGTTGAAAAATTACAAAGGATTAAAGAAAGATTCTTGCTACGAACAAGTGAAGAACCATCTTTAGTTTCTTGGGAAACAACTCGTTCCCGAGCTTGGGGAGGGCATATGTAGGGACACTCTGGGTCTTCCCCAAGTGCTAGTGTTCAGCAGAGTGCATGAGCTCTAAGATTTCTAAAGACCTCGGCAAGGGTCAAACATATCCACTGATGCCAATAGGGACTGTGAACCCAAGAACCCTAAACTTGATGGATGGAGAAGAGGTATGGTAATGCTGCTTAAGAATCAAATTGTGTGTACAAGTTTATATTTTTTGGTTTACATATAATTTCTTTTTCTCCTAATGGAACAGATGTATACAATGCTTTGTCATGAATGACAGAACACTGTTCAAATCACCTATTAAATTCCATGTGAGGGATACTTTTTCCTCAAATCATTGAAGATTTGCCAACAAAATGGGTTTACTAGTAAATGCTACAATTTCATGTGAATTACACGTGGCTAGAAATGGGGCATTAATCCACTTTTGGCTGACTTCTGTTTTCAGGCTTCTATTCTCAGAACAAGCTCTATCATCCAGTGTTGAACCAGACTACACAACTGTCAATCCTGGAGACATTAAAAAGTCGTATCAGCTGAAGGTTTATATGTTTTACCAGTGAAAGTCAATGCTGCTTCTTTCATTCTACCACAGAGGGAGTAAATACATAAGTAAATACTGTCAGCTTGCATCTTACATTCTTACCAAATTCTGTTCTGAAATAACAACAGTTTATAAACTGAAATATCACTGATTACTTTGGTAAAAGATTTGTGGTATGTAATTTATACTGTTCTTCTGTTTTGTCACCATCCAAGCAATATATATACCTTCTTAAAAGAAACATGAAACACAATCTCTAAAATTTTCCATCTATAGCCATCCTTTTGTGCTTTTCCTGAAGCCGTGTATGGAGTAATTCTTCAAACAGAGATGACAAAATACATTATCCAAATCTTCTTACTCAATTCTTAACTGTAATTTAATAGTAACTGAGGAAATGAAAAGCAAATTCTACAGGTAAATCGTGCTTAGTAATAAAAAGATTCTAATTAAGCAACAGATCTTGTAAATTAAGAGCCTCAAGAGAAACCCGATGCACCATTATATTGGAAGTTAGAAAAAGATTCAGTATCCCACATCTTATAATCATGTAATAAAAGTTAAAGCTTGATTAAAGACTCATTCCCACATTTCAATGATTGAGAATTTCTTTATATTTAAGACAGATTTAAATACATGGTGTAAACAAAAATTAAATAAACTAAAAGAGATTAGAAAAAATGAACACTCAAACTCATTTTTAATCTTATGATTCTAAGAGCTGACTATACAATACTTGGAGATGCCATTAAACACTCTTTAATTTCTAAGACTATAATGCTCTGTTACATCACTGACAGCAAAGGTTGCCCTATTAAGCCCACTTACCTTTTTTTCCTGGAGGAAAAAACAAAAACTAACCGAGTTTGGCTTAATGAACACCTAGTCAGAACACTTCTTGTGCTCCAAGACTTAATACCGGTTACATTCCTTCAAAGAATAACATGACCTCTGAGGGTTCCTCCAGCTGCTTCTCTCAAACTGTTGCCATCACCTCATCTTATCTGGCTTTCAGCCAGCTTGCTCTCATCCAAATCTTATATCTTCATTAGGTACTGACAAAGGGACTATCCAAAGGGGACACATACAGCTGGGTGCTATCAGTACAATGCAATCACTGCCCCGACAGAAAAGTACATAACAGACTCAACGGGTTCGTAAAATTACAATATTTCAAACCTGCATTTCAAATCAAACTTCTAACTTTTGCTACCAGATAGAAGAAAAAAAAAAACAACAACAAATCCAAACTTTTGAAGTTTTCTGAATGACCAGAAACTAGCATGAATGAAATGAGCCACTTGACCGCATCTTACTGAGACTCCACCTGGATGCCTGCAAGACTGGGGCCAGCTCCAATATTAAGTCTTTGCTACAGATTTTCATTGTATTCAATGCATCTTAGTGCCCAATATAATTACTGGCATTAAGATGCATATTACTCTTTTAAAGTTTTTTCTTCATATATTTTTGATTTCTAGAATTTAAGAGGAAGTGCAAGTACTGCAGAATTTCATAGCTTAAGAATTTAGGAAAAAAGCTCTGAGAAAGACTACTAACGACTCTGTATTTTCTAACTTATCAGATAGCCTTTGATTATTATAGAAATGCTGTCAGTACCATGTACTAAGTGAGAGACAGCAGTAAGTCAAGATCCATCCACCTAATTAATTAATTGTACTGAAAAGCAGGTGGCAGAACTTCTTAGTTTGCCTTCAAACATATAGCTCTACTTGAACACATCTTCTGAAAAAGCTCTCACATGGTTATTTCCAGTAATACAGACTACACTGATTACCCTTCATAAATTGCTCCAATTAAAATACACCCTTCTGAGTTCAAATTGTTCTAGAATCACTGTTCAATCTTGTCAGATTCTGAAGACCTTAAAAAAACTGTTGCCCTACCAGTATTCAGAGATTATAAAGCTCTTTTAACTGCCTTTTTAATAATCTCAATAAACTAAGACACTTCATTACTGAAAACAGGTAAATGACATGTGCCCACTTACATTGCATCAATTACAATGTGGTATTTAGCGTGCCACTGTTCACTTCAACATTTGACTGATAGCAGTAAGCATCTCACATTCAACTTTCCCTCATGATCGATTTTACTGGCATTAATTGTACTCCACGTGCATATGAAACTCCATGTGGATATTCTGTAATTTATCCAGAACTAGTATCAGCCAGCAATGCTAGTACTACAAAGGTTATCCTATTTAAAACCCTCCTCTTCTTCAAACCCTACACCCAAAAAACCCCAACATCAGTATTCTTTCAGTACTACAAACCTGTTTTCTTATAACTTAGTGAAAATTGCAAAGTAACAATCTAGACTGATGCTCACTTTATTTTTTCATTTATCTTCAATGCAAATGTGTAGACAAAGACAAGTGTCAGTAAATAGGGAAATTTGAGTTTCTTCAGGTCTGCCCC
Organism: Thinocorus orbignyianus; assembly: GCA_013400375.1. Taxonomy (NCBI): domain Eukaryota; kingdom Metazoa; phylum Chordata; class Aves; order Ciconiiformes; family Thinocoridae; genus Thinocorus; species Thinocorus orbignyianus. The sequence goes on along the minus strand of VXBW01006074.1, from coordinate 1,412,577 downwards.
CTACCCCTATCTCATATCAAACAGTTAAGACCACCTGCTTTTAAAATTACCTAGTAAGCAATTTTCCCATGTTTAGTTTATCATTGTCCCACTGTTTAGGGTTATTTATTTTTCCTTGAATGTGAATAGTACTTTTCCCCAAAACAAGCTGTATCCTTTCTCTGTAGTACTTGTCATTCTGTATCATGAAACTTTATTCTACAACTGCCTGTTTGTACTTCAGCAAAAAATATAAAAGTCTTCTGTCTTGTTGGGAAAAAAAGATACCTCCCACTTCAAAACAAGGATTATCTGTTTCAATCACAATTAGCTGTCCCTTCTCCCTATCGTGTATCTAATAATGTTACAGGGAGAGCTTAAAGCCCTTCAGAAGAGCATTCTGATAGAGCAGCACTTCACATCAAGCAGTGACAGCACGAAGTCACCAAGTCACTATGGGTGGGAATCTGATCAAAATCCTCAGAATGACAGTTATGGATGGGCTTTACTGTAATACAAATAAATGCACCTGCTTCACCAGCCCTGACCTGGGCCCTCAACTAACAAACATCACTCTTAGACCAAGGAACAGCTCATCCATACATGCTGTCATGCCTTTTACACCAAATCAAGACCAGGTTGTGCCTGAACAATGTAACTAACTAGCACTAGACTTGTATAAAGATTTCCCTGCTTGGTTCCTGGGGAACTCTGAAGTAAAGTACTGAATATGTTTTCCCGGAAAAGCAATTACAAATTACAGGAATTTAAATTAGTCGAATGTTTCCCAAGGTGCTGCTTTTGAAAAGAAAGTAAAGATATGACACAAGCAACCTTCCCCTTAAAGAAAATATCATTGCAATATATTACTGCACAAATAAAAAGCACATAATCTCTAAGAATATTTTGAAATAGGAACAATTCTTAAAATTGTGTTAAAACCAAGGGGGTGACTTTTCACCAAGATCAAATTAAAAGAAATGTATGTAGCTTAATTTTTAATTACCTTCTTACGTTCATACCATCACTAAACTTCAAAGCCTGTTTTCCAGCAAAGAGATCCAACTGTCAGCTTAAAAAAAAAAAAAAATCCCAATGCTTTTATCTCTTAGCTACTGTCTGCAAGGATCCCCTCCAAAACGCCCAAGCAAGGACTTTATGCATGCTCGAATCTTACATCCCATCCTGTATTCATTACTTTACCCCATTAACATTCCATGCAGAGAGCCTTTTGCTAGTTTTATGAGGCGAAACCACAGAATGTCAGGTTAACAAAGCCCTGTCAAGAATATTCCCCTCAGTAAAACTGTTCATCGGGAGTCTGTTTACATAGATTTGCAACGAGTTATTAGCGTTACAGAACTGGAGAAAAATTAGAAAGGTTGGTAATAAAAATACACAGCTTATCTCTATACCTACAAATAATGCTGACTGCTTTCTCCATCACTGATATTATTTCACCATCTCTTTGTTTATTAAAAGAAATTAGAACCATAACTAGTATGCTCTCTACTACTTTATCTCAGGATTTTTTTTTCCATTTTTCTTTTTTACTCAGTTTGTTATAGGGTGGTAAAACAGAAAGGCTTTATGGCTTGTAGGACATGTGGAGTGAATGTTTTGCAAACTGTTCTGACTTGAAATTATTAATACACTGATTCTTGCACTTCATTTGATGATGTGTTTGACCCAAATCTATATTCTTGTACTCTACATACATAAAATAACAATGAAAAAGAAAACAGGCTCAGTCTGTTATTACTGTCTCTGCCTCACCAGTATTTAACATAATTAAATGAAGACATAGTAGTTGTGGAACTTATGTGTGAATAATATTAATTTGATAATTAAACTATTAATAATGCAGAGATCAAAATTAACCTAAACACTTAAAGTTATATCCACAATAATACACATGCACAACATCCAGGTATTTACACTGTATCCCATCAACAGTCCCTCCACACCATCTATATCACCAGATCCACCATGTCCCTACCTTGCTACTATAGACACTCAGGTGTTTACAGCCCTTTAATTGAAGTTTTCTTTATTCAAAAGCTCCTATTTTGAAAAGAACAGCAATTTTTTGTATCTTTCAACAGGGCCATAAAACACCTGTATTAATTAGATGGAATAAAACTGACTGAATAAAAAAAAAAAAAAAGAAAGTACATAGATTTTTAAGCTATAAAATTAGTTAATGAATTAGTCAGCCAGTGCTCTGCCCAGCTTATAAGAAGAGAGAAATCAGATGCTACCTTTATTTTAGTTTTAAGAACGGATGAAAAGAAAAATCACAAAACTAGACATTAAATAAAACCTATAATGGAAAATAATGCTAAGGAAATAAAGCAACAGGCTTTAGTGAAGTTTTGCATAAGATGCCCCTTTTTACTTTAACTATTTTCTCTAGCTACTGAAATAAGGCTATAGAAATAGAAGATTTTAGTAAGACATGATAGAGGGATACTGAACAGCTAATGTAAAATAAGGTTAATGTAACATAAATTTAACTAATAACAGTTAATGTAATACAAGGTATATCCTCTCAGCAAACCTCTTTCTACTGTTAAGTTATCATTATTACAATAACACTATTGCTACAAAAGCATGTCCATAGAAACGTTGGTTTGGATTGGTTAAGTTATATGACTTACACTGTATCTAACAAATTCAAAAAAACATAATGAGAAACCATCTCATGATGGTTGCCACAGGAAACACTGTAATTCAGGGAGTTTCCCAGCAGTCTACTTTTAATCATAGAAAATATTTACACTGCTCATATACATCACTTCATTCTGGTTTTAAGGACAAAAAATGATACTTTCCAAAAAAGGTATCTTCCATGGAAATTCCTCCCAACTCTAGCCTATCTATGATTCTATGTTTTCCAAAAGCCACTAAAGCTTGAGAACAGAGCAATTCCAATGCTGAGCTAGCTGGTTTCATATTGTACGGTTTCTCACAAACAGAAGCACAGTTAAGGCAATTCAAGTAAGAATTATTTACATTAGTGTTCCAATTTGATTCTCATTGCAAATCCTAAAAGTGGCATCAATCAATTATCCCCTGTTCAAAAATCTCACTTACACGTGTCACTACACAAACTTTGTAATAAGCTGAAATCTATTCAGTAGCAACTCATTGCTAAACTACCAATTCTACTTTTGCTCTAAAAAGAGAAAAAAAAAAAATTGTAAGGTTAAAGTCGTAAGTAAATAAGGAGGGTTTATACAGTGGGAACTTAGAATAAGGACCCCCTCCAGCAGGCAGCTGACTGTATTAAGAAATCACTACCAAGTTTTCCCAAGATCTGCAATGCAACTTGTTCGACCCCTAGTAAAAGGGCATCTCTTTCAGGCAACTGCCTGTTGTTGGTCCCTTGGGTGGTCCAAGACCTAGGTGGTCCAGTGATGTTAGCTTGGACAGTTCATTTCAGTTTTTACTGTATTTAACTGTTTCACTTCACATTTTACTCTTCCAGAGAAAGAGCTCAAACTACACTAGAACAAGAAACAGTCTATTTAAATCTTGCTTCCTAATCACTAACATGAGTCTTATGAGAGACCAGTATCACATAACCAAAACAAACAAACAAAAACCTTTTCCACTGCATCATTCTAAAATGAAGGACCCTAAGGACCCAAAACAATCATCCACACAGTAGTTTGAAATCTTTAATGTTGAGGCTATTATTAACATTCTCAGATCACAATTTCTAGCAGATCCAGCAGACAGAACTGTGGTGATGATCTTCTGGTTTTTCCTTAGCAGCATGGGATGTAAGAAGGAAGAGAGGGAATCGGCTCAGGTGAGGTTTCCACTTCCACAGTTGACTACATTGCTCTTGGCAACTGTCTGAGCCCTGCTTTGATTTCCACTGGATGCACTTTACATGCAACCTGTTATGGTGCAAAATTGTTTGAACAATGATGGTTCTTTCTAATCTGATTCTTAAAACATGTTACTATCCAGACAAACAACAGCAACAACAGAACCACACTAATCACTGAACCCTCGCATTTAACCACTTAATGTGAAGAATGATAACATCACATCCCAATGCAGTTCACCATACTGGAGTTTTTCAGCACAGCCTTTGCTGGGCCCCAATGCAAGTTATTTTTCCCTGGTGTGACACTTTTTCCCTCTCTATGTCCTTATTCACTACATGTATCAAGCATGAAAAATTAAAGATAATTAAATTCTCTTAGTTATCAAAATACATAAAACTTTGCTGTAGATAGCTCAGTTTTTCCATATGGGGATATTCACTAAGAAGTCTAGGTAGATTAAAATTCAAAGAATATTCCAGTAAGATTAATTTTTAAGACTTAAGGCAGACACCAAAACACACTGGATGGTACCAGTAAATGGAAATAAAGAGCAGCAAGTGACCTAAACAAACCCAAAAAACTCACCAAAGAACACATGCTCATTAAAACAAAACAAACAAAAACAACAAACAAACAAACAAACAAAAGAAAAAACCCACTAAGAATTATGATCAAATCAGAAAATCCAATTTCAATGTTGGGGCAAGGAGGGAACAAGGGGTAGAAAAGCAGCAGCAGTTCTATGTTTTTCTACAAACAAAAATGTGTTCTCATTTTTCAAATGTACATCCTCCTTTTTTTCTAAAGGGAGATGATTATTTTTAGAAAGATTCTTCTCACAACACAGAAAGTTTATTATTATCTAAGGTCAAAGCAGTTTCGAAGGATTCAACAAGCACACTGGCAAATGCACAAAGTACTATTACCATCTCCCAAGCTGCCTTCATGAGGACTTCGTAATAAATTTGCTAAATTAATTTTAAGTTTTTCCTCAGTTTCAAATTGAGTCTTTTAACAACAGAGATTATAAAAAGCTACTTAATGATTTCTGCTTATTCTTAACTTCACATGAATGCATTAGAAGTTACACCTGGCCTCAAATGTGTGTCATCATTATATCCTGTGGAAAAAGGAACTATTATAGGTAAACAGATTTTTATTAAGGGCATTATCAGATTGGCAGATTAAAAATAACCACTATCCAATTTCCCAGTGAATGCAGTCCTGCTCCTTTTGGAGAAAAAAGGCTTAAGCTAATATGGATGAAAATTTTTACAACATACTTGCTTCGTCAGAACTGTTTAATATTTAAAATATTATTTTAAGATTTTAAAATATTTTAAATTAACAAATATACTTCTTCAATAAACTAATTCCTCTCTATCAGTATTAATGCTGGTAAATTTTGCAGTGCCCAAAAGTTACCACAACATCAGCTAGGTAAGGACAATGGGTATGCCCCGGATCTGACAGTCTCTAGCATTTGAGGGGGGTAAATGCATTTTAACAGCCTTGTAGGTAAAAGCAATCTTTATTTTGAAAACTGAAGAACCACCAAACAGACAAAACCTCTTCTTTCACCCAAGGACAACCTCCAAATACCTCATACGAAATATCACTGTGAGACAGAAGCAGGATTTAAAGCATGAAAAAACATCTTTAAATACACCTATGTCTTAAGCAATAAACACATTTAAAAAGCTTCAGTTGTAGAATTCTGCTATGTTATTGATTTTCATATGGAAAATGTATGAGCAGCATATGTAAAACTGCTCAAATGATTTTGCTGTTAAACAAACAAGCACATGCCTAGAGGGGACAGAAAAAAGTAACTGGTCCCCTTATGATGAATAGCATTTACTTGCTCTGGCTTGCCAAGTCAGTAAGCGGTGTGAATTTAATGGCAATTAGCTGAGATCAAAGTTGAAGTACCATGAACAAAGTAGGTAAAACTGACAATATCAAAGAAGGGAAGTATATCATGGGTGACTGAAAAAAAATTACCTTGATTTATTTAGAATGTTTGGAGCTGTTAATAGAAAAGGACAGATCCTTACACAATGTTTATTTTCAAAACAGTATTACTGATTAAGCAGATTTCTAGGAGACTGCTTTCACAGCTAAATTGGCCAAAAAACCCTGATAGTGGAGTAAACTATTTTGTAATAGCTCCCATTGTGGACACACTGATCAGAATTATATTTTCTCAAGAAATTAAACTCTGAGTCAAAGTCAAGCACTCTCCCTCCTACCTGGCAAACAATTTATAAGCCATTCAAAGCAACAGAAAAAGTTCACAGGCACCAGAAAAAGGCAGGAAGGGAGAGAGTTCGTGGGTTTTACATGTAGCAGTCTTTAGAGACTATTAGTAATAGGAAAAATATTCCTCTCATTAAATCTATGTGTCTTAATCAAGACTGACATAAAAGAACTATAAATTTAAATTATACATGATTAATCTGGGAAAAATAGCTTCAGGGTTGTTTTTCTGGTGCTTAAGGAAACCTCCACTTCCACATAATACTAGTAGGAATCAAATTCCTATCTCAAATATTAGATGCTTAATAAATCTACAGCATGCTCACTAATACTTAATATATAACTACTATCACTAGGAAATTCCAGGCTTTATATAATACCTTCCAAGTGAGAGTCTGAAAACATTCTTATGGTAATTCCCATAGCATTTTGCATGGATGGTAATATACATTTCTACAGACCAACTGATATGCAGAGAACTTAAAATAATTTGCCAGGACCAGTAAGTTAATAGAAGAAAAAGGAATTAACAAAAGATATTTTCTTTCTATTGTAATCACTGGCTCATTCTTTTAATATGGGTAAAATAATAAACAACAGAAGCAAGTTACAATGCTGTTTGAAATAAACATGTTAAACCTAGGCACAAAGAAATGGTCCAGTATAATAAAAAGCAATATATTGTTGACCTTAACCTGAAGGGCAAAGACCCAGAAGTTCTTTGGCAATTAGTCAGTGCAGTCTACGAGATCCGCTTGAGCAAGGACTAAGTTTCTCAGAAGATCAAAGATAGCTGGTGTTACACTCTGCCCTAACCAGACCCAGATTCACACTTTCCATTACTTATTTACATTGATCTTATGACTATTTTTATAGATCCATCAGAGTAAGTGTGCTTTTACTCTTTTACTAATATTTGTTTAATTAAGTTAATTAATTACAGCTTAACTAAAATATTGTACAAAAGACCTCACGCAGCTTTCAAAGTGTAGGCTGAATCCTAATCCTCTTTTTTTTTTTTTCTTTTTTTCTTTTAACTAGCAGTAAGGGCGAAGTCAATAAATTGTCAATTAATAACATGCTTCTTTGATGGCTCTTCAGTAATTTACTTTCATACCACTTCATAAATTTCTTAGGAAAACTTCTGGGATCGCTGATACAGTACCTCTGCCATGGGAAAATTTGGTTTAAATCTGCTCTGCTGCCAATAAACCAATAAGACTAACTGGCTGATAATCCTCCCACACTACACTGTTTAGGTATATGCACTCAACCAGCAAAAGTTTAATTTGTTCCGCTAATGGCACAGAAAACTACTCCAACTTATTCACCATATAAATTTGAACTTCAGCCTGCTACTTTTTGTTATTCCTTAGGCAGAAAGTTTAAGCTCTTGAATGCTTTGTAATTCAAAATATTGTATCTTTTCTTTGATCCAAAGCATAACAATAATAATGGACACTATCAGTAACGAAATATTAAACTGCACTTCACAGAAGAAACATTACAAAGCCTTAGAAAAGTATGAATATTATTTGCATTGGCAAACTGACATGCAAGAGATATCTACTGTTCTAAGCAAGTGTAATGTTATTTTTAAACTACTGCACTAAAACCAGTGATGCTAACAACCTTTTACATATTTCAAGTTGTCGTACTTAATGGCTTTTGTCTAGGATTTTTTTTGGGCGGGGGGGGTCGGGGCAGTGAGAGGGGGGTCATCGCATATCTTTATTAGGTACAGCCCATTTGTTTGGAAGAAAAATTAATTTACAAAAGCACACTAAAATTTAGTAAAGAAGCCACACGAAGCTGAAGTTATGCTGATAGCACTGATACAGGTTTATATAAACTAAGACATCTATTATGTATAAGATAAGGTGGCATGCCAAATTCATTTCAAAGTATTGCAGGTGTCATATATTCATGACAGGCCAAGACCAGGTGAAGACATGTAAACATTCCTAAAGCAAGACTGAAGAAACTATTATGTCATAAGATATTTTATTATCCTATCTTATGAAGGAAAAACTACTGGAGAAACACTCAATCAACTGCTACTCTATCTTCTGTCCACCATAAATAAGGAGACTTTGTCTGCATTTGCCTAAAAGATGTCAACTACACTGCACTGGCACTGACAGAAACTAAGTAGGATTTGTCAAAAACCACCAAGTGTTCAGCTGGCATTCTTCCTAGGGTATAAAGAACCAACTGGAGATTTTCCAAAGGGACTGAGTTATGGATAACGGAATTAAAAAAACTCTCCTCCTGTTGCCCCTGTAACCCTCTGGGAAAGAAGAGCATCTAGAGATAAAAAGATTTATATTTTTTCTCAAGCTGCAGCTCTCTGATATATTTATAAGGGCAGGTCAAACAATGCACTGTGGATTACAACATCATTTTTCTAAGTTTTCCTCCCAAATCTCAACAATATGCAGAACACCCTATTCACAAATACAACGAGGATATGCTGTTCTCTCCTTACACTTTTACACGTGCAAGTATATAAATATAGGTACAGCTAAATATGAAAATATTTAGGAAAATTATGACAGCTGTCTGGTAAGAAGTAATTAGGTATTCCCACTTTTTCAAATGTAATTAAATAAATCAACTCTGGACATTCCAAAGTCTTATTTTGGCATTCCAGGTTAATGAATGGTAGGAAGAGGGCTTTATCTCTTTTTTTAAGAAAACAGCAGCAGTAGGAAGGTTTCTAAGTTCCAGTGCTTTTGGGAAATGCGGTCCTGTGAGGTGTGAGCCTCATCACAACTATCCACAAAAGGTAGGTCAAAGGCTCAGGAGCACACTAACTGCAGTCTTACATGTCAGCTGCTACACTATGAGCCAAAAACCTCCCCCAGAAAGAGCAGTAAGGAAAAGGAACATACAGAGGTATCTATATTAGACAAAAGTGGAAGAACTATGCTTGCCTCACGTCAGAAAGCACGGCAGGAACGCAGTTGTTGCTTTATTTCCTCAAAGCCAGGACTAAAATGCTGCTGTAACTGATCCTGAGTTAGAGTGGCCCCCAATATAACAGCATTTACTTGCAAGTGTTTCGCTATAGGACCTCACAGAAAATGAATCCAAAACATCTCGTTCCCTTAGCATTACTTCATGCCGTTTTGTAGAAGCATGCTTCTTAATTATTAATTTATATGCTCTTAAAAACAAATGTTCTGGAGTCACTTGCTCAAGTATATCCACACTTTAATATACAGAAACCATTTACTGGATCTGAGCTGCCACCATTTGCGAAGTGACAAACTGTTGCAGCTAACGCCAAAGAGAAGCCAGTCACAGCTAAGGCTACAGGAGTTAGTGCATCCTTCTTGCAAATATCCTTCCATCATCCACTTGGAACAGCCCGTTAGAGTAGCTCAGCGGGGAAGAACAATGCAAACCATTCCAGAATGTTCAATTGTGCCCAACAGTGTAAGACAAATACTGTCCTCCATGGCTGTACCTCCAAGACCTCTAGTAGTGCTGCCTTGGACAAATACTAGTGAAAATTTTAACCATCATACTTCTACCTCTAAGGTGGATTAAGCAAAAGAGGGAGCTCCTGCTCTCGCTCACCTTGTGTCATGGCAGCCTGTACAACTCTGGTGCTGAAAAAACAGTGGTTACTTCTGTACTCATGACTTGGGAAGTGTGAGGACATACCACATCTGGCACTTCTTATCAAAAATCTCTGATTCAAGTGTAATGGGATGCACGCTCTTTGAAATTGTGCGAACATTCGAAGAAAAATTAAAGTTAATTTCCTACATGTCTATGTTTTCAAAGGAAAAATGGTATCAAACTGTGAAGACGAGGAACCTGGCAAAGCAGTCATCTGCAAATGATTGTGTGACCTGCAAAGTCACTTTTATCAGCTATTGTACTCATGTCTTTAATGAGCACACAGGTAGCATTTCTGGAATTGCTACCCTATACATGTGCTTTATTTTGATAATTTACAAATCTATAGGATAACCATTCCCTCATCACCAGCACAATAGAAGTTAGAGAACAGTCTATGTATTATAACAAAAACAAAACAAAACAAAAAGGTCTTAAAATGAAGTTGGAATAATCTGTGCATAAAGCACTTTTCTTAGGTCCTAAATGTTCAAAGGGCTCTTGAAAATAAAAAGCCTTGAACCAAGGATGCAACGATTAAAACAGTACTAACCTTAGTTAGCAATTAAATGATCACATCTCACTTGAGACTAAAACTGCAGGCAACAGCTAGTAGCTGACATCTCACTTCAACATTTCACAGCTGCTCTAAGCAAAGACTTTAGACATTTGAATGCATGCATGTATCTTATTTTCCCAGGATTTCAAAGTCCACGTCCAGGCTGCTGCTCAGCCATTATAAATGAGTAATTCAAGTAGGGCATGACTGCTTGTTGTATTAACTTGATAAAGATGTTCCATTCAAAGTGCATCAACAGTTGTGTTAAGTCATCCCTTTCACAGGCTCATACTTATTCTGTGTTACGTTACCAGTGAAGAAATAAAAAAGCATTATTGGCTTTGAACTATTATAAAAGTCTTCGCACTAACTGTAATTAGTATTATGAAGATTATTGTTATGTTTTTATTGCACCTGTTTTCAAAACTCCAAAATACAGTCAAGTATGCCTTAATTATATCCTGTTATTTAATTAAAGACAATTCTATCAACAGACTGCAATCCACATTAAAGTTATTTCATTGGTTGAGACATGCAACTACGTAAAGGACTGATGTGCACTTTAAAATGTACACATCTGTTTTTAGAAAATTCTATTATACTGATCATTTCATATCCATCAAGTTTTCCAAAAGCTGGTTTAAAAACACAGTTTTAAAAAAGATTAATTTTAAGCTTATTCTTTAATAATGAATCTATCATCAAACATTTTGCAATACCTTTAATGTCTGAAAAATCCAGGGCTTTGGCTAAAATATCTTTCAAATAATACAAAGACATATTGAACATTTTCTTGTATAAATTTTCAGGTCACAACCTGGAGAGATTTGCTAAATACTGAATCCCTCTTTGTTTTATCACAGCAGGGACATCATAATATAGCTCAAAATTGGAGGGAGATTTCAAATTCTCCTTTCATTAATTTATTTCTATCAAAAAGATAACCAAACATGAACATAACTACACTAAACACAAGAAATATACTGTATATATACATAATTAAGTCAAAGCCCAATGAAGAAAAGATGTCCAGTTTATTTAAAAGGTGATTAATTATATCTTACTGATTACCCTCTATGCCTTGGACAAATACAGAACAGAAGAACACGATCCATTCATCACAAGCACTCGATAACCCTGCTCACTACTGTTGAGCCAAACAGTATATCTGATGCTCTGTTAGATTCAATCATAGCTTTTCTCATTTTTTCAGTAAGAATTGCTTCTATTTATAAAATTTCCATTATTTTCTCCATTTTGGTGGGAAATTCCCTACGACAGCCAGTTCTAATGTTTTATTCTGTATTGTATTTAAGCAATGTTTCTGTGTTTAAAGTAGTCTAATTCCAAAAATAAAGCAAGCACAGGCGTTTGTGAGGGCAGAGGGGAGATGGGAAGAGGCAGGCAGCCTCTGATTTATTCAGATTATTAATCCGGTGTCTAAGATTAATTTTCAGATTATAATTCATTTTCATATAGTTTGTATCATATTATTTGAATATGGGTGGGGTTTTTTTCTCTAGCATGACAGTTTATCAACACTGAAATTAAAAAAGATGTGGTTCAAACTCCAACTGGTCCGACTCCTTTCATGTCTACCCACAGGTAGTAGGCTATTTTTCCAAGATTCCTGGATGTGAGGCAGCATAGTCAAAGCTACTTCTCCGGCTTGGCACTGGTCCCAGACAAATGGCCTCAGAAGGTGTATAGTGACAGACGGTGCTCATGGGCTAGAAGTGGAAGAGTTGGTAGGTGCAGGCAGACTCCTACTGAGCCAACTCTAAGAGCTGAGAAGTTTGCTCAAGAGTCCCCATCCCTTCAGTTCTCACTGTCAGGGCACCCATTCCCCCCCTGCACAGCCACGCAACCTTCTCATTGAGTTCAGATGGTACAGCCCCAAAATGATTTGCTTTTCTGCTTACAGACATAAAGAATCCATTTTCTAAATCTCTTGGGAGAAATCACAATTATTATTTTTTCAGATCCATCTACTTCATCTTAAAAATATATCAGGAATTAGGAAAACACTTAGGAAAGCCAGACTGCTGTAAATGGACCTCAGCATCAACAATTAGCAGCAGAAGAGTGTTTGAAGGGGAACTCAGGACTCAGATCAGCAAATAATTTTGTTCCAGCAAATGTTTCTGTCTTAACTGAACCAGCTACAAGATTAGGGCAACACCTAGAATCTCTCCTTCAGACACTACTTCAGAAAACAAATTGGTTTTTCCTTTTCAAAATGCCTTTCCTCTACCGAAGAGTGCAAATCAGATTAAAATTAAGAATTGAAAATATTTAGTTATTTAATTAAACTATATATCCACTATAATCCTATCACTGCATTTCTCAAATAGATTTAGTACGCCACGTGATACTAAGAATGTCAGGATGCCTCAGATATACAGTATTTGTGTCTGAAGTTGCTGCACTTAGACATCTGTTATATAGGGATAATCAATATTAAACGCTCACATTAAGTAATTAGCTATAAATAGAACTAAAAAAATTACAGCACACTGTTTTCCTCCTATCAATTTTAAGTATTTCTGCTACTTTACACAAAAAACACACGAGTACCTTGCCCATGTTAGTTCTATTTCAGTGCAGAAGTAAAAGGAAAATGAAATCAGCTCATACAGCACAGAAGTGATTAAATTGTTTAAAGGTGAAAAGTGACTAATTGTTCCTGCAGTACTAATTTCTATACAGTTTGAAAATTTTTCACAGAAACTGAAGTTGTCTTTCAGAAGCTTCAGAGCACATAAAGAAAACTAATTTAAATATTTCCAAAGTTGGACACCTTAAAGACAATCTGTTCAAAATAATTTCTTGTTTGTTCCTGTTTGTGTTTTAGCTTGGTACTCATCACTGGAGTTATCTATTTGAATTTAAAAAGAAAAAATAAAAATAAAACCATCAATATACTGCTAACATTGAAAACATTCTATGCTTTGTCTAATTTTGGCTGTGAAATGTTTTCTACATAAAACTAAGTATTTAGTCACTTGGTAATGGTACAACTCTATTTTGTGACAACAAATTGCTGTTTGTTACATCATGGAAAGGAACTTCTGTGGGAACTTCAGGACAGTTTTGGGTGGAAGGGAACAACTCAACTCTGAACATTTAAGACTGCATCCTAAACCATATAAATGAGACTGTTAGCACAATATGTGTGTATTATAACCAGAACATTGGAATCTCGGGAGTGAATACACTACAGAGTTGAACCATGAAAATTACTGAGGAAAAAAAAGATTTAGATTTAGAAACAAACATAGATATAGATCATAATTTCTGCATTAAAAATAAGGGAAATACTTGATTTAATGCTGGTTTTCATCAAATGTGCTACATTTCTGTTCAGTAAGATGTTATTTAAAGACTTGTTACTAAAATTTGAAAAACAGAAGTTTGACCTGCTTAAAATGCATTTATATTTTACCACCAAAAGTCCACTGATTTTCAGTGATATCTATTTAGCATTTCATTACAAAAAAACCCAACAGTTATTTTATATGAAAAGCCCAACAGTTATTTTATATGAAAAGTTTATATCACCAAAGCGGTAGTGAGAGCAATATAATTCAATTATAAAACCTGGAAACAGTTTAAATACCATTTGAATGTAAACAGTTACCGTCCCTTATGCCCATGTCTGGGAAGCGTCCAAATGGAAGTTAAAGATCCCATGGCATTTTTTCAAAACGAGTAGAAGCTATCCCAATATGCCGGCCAACATATATTTTCTCAATTAAAAACAGATTTCAATGTCCAAAGCTATGTGTCAGCAATCGCTGAGAGCATATGCCTGTCACGTTTCCAAAACTCTCTGCACCATCAGTAAGTATCTAGTCACCTTGCTGAATAATGCTTTTCCAGATGCTACAAGTGGAAAACATGAATGCATTTTCATAAATATATGAAGCCCAGGAATATTATCCTAATACTGTTATGGAAATAGAAGTTATTCAAACACACATTTAGATATTTTTTTTCACACCAGAAGCGTTAAATATGGATTTTAGTGGCCAAATGAAATACTTAGATACCACCAGACTGTAAATGAATAGGAATTCTGTGGAACACACATGGATACAAATAAAATAAAGGTAGCAGAAATAATCTCATATCTGCCGTTCCCGATTTTTACAGTTTATATTTCACTTTTACAGTTTAATGAGTTAAAAGGTTAAAAAACAAAGAGGCTTTTTAAACAACTTTACTTTTACAGAATTTTCTCAGTTATGCTCTGTTTAAGGAGAAAGTAGGGAGATTTCCCTTATGCACTTTAAAGCCTGCATACCCCTTTACTACTCACCACTCAAAAGTTCAAATCTTCAGTTGCTGAGTGTAGCTTTTTTTTTTTAAATATCAATTTTTTTCAAAAATCATTTTACAAAACTCAGAACCCTATTTAGCCACAATTTCAGAATTCTAGGCTACGTGTATTGTTGAAAGATTTATGGCATATTGAGAGAAACTAAATGCAACGTATGCAGAGAGATGAAAACACCTCTTCCCCCAAGAGGATTTACAGAATTGCTTGATGGAAAGTTGACCAAGCTGCCTTATTCCTGCATTGCACAATTACCTTTTTATAACCAGAACTTACTGCCAGTTGCCAGAGTTACGCAACCCACCGTAAATAACATTAATCTAGTTAGCATCGTATAGTATGTCCCTCCCTGATGCTACTCCCATGGACATGAATTTTATAATTGGAGCCAGCAGAGTAACAGACTGTGCTTCAGGACAAGCTTACTTCCCCCTTGCAAAGAGTCTTAAGTGCTGGATTTTTGTAAGACAGTAGATACGAAGGTGATTCAGGTCTGGAAGCATATTTGATACTGAACCTGGCCGAGGTACACAACATTTGGTGAGTGTAACAAGGGAGGATGGAGCATACACAAGTTGCTAAAGTGTACAAAATTAAATGCATTTTAAAAGATGTTTTTACTTTCTCAGAGGGGTATTAACTATATCACATTTACCACTGTTACTAATTTCTTCTTCCCCACACCATCCTCCTGTCCTGAAATCAGTACGTGCTGCCCCTGCTTGAACTTGTGATGAAATTAAAAGTTGTCAGACATTTTGCTTACTACAATATACTAATTTCAAAGTCATAAGAGAGAGAAAAAGGGAGGGAGAAATTACAATACCACAACATACTTCTGCCCAAGAGTTTTGTAACTTGGAAAAATTTTAAATTTAGTCTTGCAGTTCGAGCAGCTGAACTTCTATTTTTAACCTAATTTTGAAAACTTTGGGGCATTACTAGAAAACTTGTTCTAAAAATGTATACTTATGCAAATTTAAATTCACCCTACTCTAATGTACTCTAACAAACACTGTGTTTTCAGTAATTTATACTATTAACATTCCTATTTTTCCAAGGCAAAAATATGAGAATAAGCCAGATTTTAAAAGCAATTAAGAGGATACAAATGTTGTGCACTGCAAGAGCACAGTTCTCAAAAGACCAGAGTCCTGGCAACTATCATAATCCTTTTGAAATTGTTCATATTAAGATTAAAGATCACTTTGTTCCTCTATTCCCACAACTAGTTGGTATGGTAAAAAGATCAGTCCCCTAGTTTTATATGTAACATCTTTAACATTTGCTCTCCTTTCTGTGCATGTGATTAAATGTAACATTTTGAAATCCCAAAGTTCTGAGAAAAACATAAATCCTTGTCCACAGCTGCTGTTTGACTCTGGAAACACATGCATTTTCTTTTCAAGCATCTACCATCAAAATATCCCAAAGGACTTGAACTGGAGAACACCTGCATCTCTTCATTTAGTTCCAATAACAGAGTCTAAACTTCAAAATTACAAAAATAGATGCTATGTTCAGCTGCAGCTACATTCTGCCCCTAATTCCCGTGAACAAAAATGCTAAGAGCATGAAATCATTCAGGCAAGCTCTGTCATCGAGAGGATAAGATTTTTTGCACCAGAAGCCCAGTGGGAACTTGATAGAAAACTGGCAACAATTACAGATAAAGTACATAGTGAAATCCTCAGGGAGAGAAAAGGAAATGTAATAAGATAGATGGGTATAATTTTTACACATTTATGCCCAGACCACAAATGTGAATTGTCTTTAATTACTCCAACATATTAAGCATTTTTACTCGTTCATTGTGTCAAATCTTTCTAAAATACTTCCAATTAGTTTATGAATTCTCTTTTACAAGTTTTTTTTTTTTTATTTACTAGCACAAGCACTCACTTAAATTAGAATTGAGAACATAAAAAATATCATTGTTCCAGCTTTAAAATCTAGACTTTGCAGTATCCCCAGGCTAAGCAGCCAAAATTAAATAAAAAATATGTCAGTGACAGGCTTTTCTGACTGCAAGGAAGGGGGAGTTGGGGACATATATAGGTGTGCACGCATAAAAACAAACATATGTAAAATCTCTCAACTCGTTTCAAATAAGTTCTAACAGATAAAATCAGCTGGTTTATGACAGAAAAAAAAATGATCCTGCTGGTACAACATTCACAGAACTTTTTTCATGTCTGAAGATAGGATTTCTTCAGTCTTAAAAGTATTTTCACTTCACAAATTATTTTTCCTTTACTGAGGGAGGGGGAGAGAATGGAGTGATATTATCTAAACTCGATGGAGAAAAAAAAATCCAAAAATCTTTGGAAATTTAAAGAAAATAACACTTAAAGGAGAAATTACCAACTTTTACAAGGTTGAATATTTGCTCTTGAGCCTTCATGCAGCATTCACAAACTTCTCACTCTTATTTTGCTCCACTGGGTGTATCAATTTACCATATATAAGCATGATATTAATACAGGTACTTTTGCTTACTCCATTATTTCACTGTTGCATTACTGAATATTTAAGCTAACCTCAAATAAAACTTTTATTAATTGTATTTTTTGTTTTAGGTCCTCTTGATTTATATGTAATAAATTTCTCCATACACCGGCTGTGTAGGCACTCCCAATTATTCAATATGGCAAACCAAATAGAGCTTAATCAGCTCACCTCATCTATTCAACAGCTGCTCATAATTAAATACTAACACCAGCATTCATTCTGAAATCTCCCTATTTCTCTGGAAGGCCAGGTGAAATAAACAAGGTCTGCAGCCTGCTCTGAGGGTTAATAAAGCCAGGGTTATTTTAGAGAAGCAGTAAGAAGACCTTCCCAAGACCTGGGGTAATGGAATAATCTCCTTTCTTGTATTTATTATACATGCTGCAGTTTAGATAAATGTGATGAAAATAAATGTGGGTGTGCTGGGGAGCACATCCACTGATTTTTGCAACTATGCACTGAGATACCTGGGGCAGTTTTCCATACAACATAATTGTCCAAAATTAAAAGCACCCGCAGGCAGACTTGCATTGAAGGACTAAAGGAAGTAATATAGTAATATTTATATTCTGTGTCCCTAAATACTACTTCTGCCATACATGGATCAGTTTTCCACTCTGCTAATGATACTTGGTGCACCAAACAGTAAAATACTCTTGCTAAGTAATCACCAGTATATGCACTTGTTATACATAATACTTACTTTGCCTGTATATGTGATATATCACACATTTTAATGTTGCCCTTTGTGGAATTACATTTTACTGAGTTTCCTCCTTTGCTGGTTACACTCAATGCAGCATGGAACTACTAGAACCCCTGTTTGTCTCAGCAGCAACAAGTGAAATAGCAAGAAATCAAATACTACTGTAAAATATCTTGTCAGTCAAATTGTAAATAGGCACTCAATCTTCGCAGGGCCACCTACAGACAAGCAGTAAAAGCTGCACAGCCGTCCTGGTCACCCCAGACTGTATGATTCCAGTGGCAGAGAGTAGACAGTAGCTGACTCAAGAGGGAGAGAAGGAGGAAAGGTTCTACTTTGTTCTCCAGGTAAATACACCCTGATTTATTCAAGAATCACATGTAATCTACACAACCTCTTCCTTGGCATACAACTGCTTTGATTTTAGACCAAGTTGCTTTCCATTCAACTTCACAGAGCATAATGAATTAAGTAGTTACTCTTCCTTTGCTAATTTTTATACAAACAAAAAAAAAATTAAAAGACACTTGCATAAGCATTGTGTTGTATTCCAACATTCTTCCAGAGTACCCAGAAATTCCCCTGCAATTGCTTCTCTTGGCTTTACACACTAAAAGCTATTATATTGCTCTGTTCTTAACAGAGGTGGCAGCTCCTCAGCTTTGCACAGCTCCTATGCACACCCTGCCCCACTGCACGGTGTGACCTGCAGCTCCACTGACACTGAGCCTGCACAGCTTTCTGAATCCTTGGACACAGTGAGAAGCAAACTGAATTTACCGAAGTGCTGCGTCACAACTTAGCCAATCTCACCAAGGTGGAACTGCTGTCCCCCTTAGCTCTTTTGAGAAATCGTGTGTGTTTTGAGAGCATCAGCTACACAGCTATTTGTACACACACTTTGTAGAGTTAGAAAACTTGGCCAACCCTGGCCTTCTCTCTAGCGATCTGATAGCACTGAACATATCTAGATGATTTTTCTCATCTCTCCTGGACAGAATATTTCATTCTTTCTACAAGCAGGTTGCACTACTCTCTTCACTCTTCTCCAGTCAAAATTCCTATTCCAAAACTTATATCTAACATTACTAGGATAAATCGCTTGAATAGCACAACTGCAGGATTGCACAATGATCTCCAGCGGTACAGCTTTAAACAACCCTTTTATTCCCCTGAGGCATGAAGTTGAATTTGCTGTCAAGTTATCCAGTATAGCTTTCCTAATTCCCAGAAGTGACTGCAAACGACAGCAAAAGTATTTTTATGCTCTCAAATCACTTCATGTTTTCTCTCCATGTAGTTTTCACTGTGGTAATGAAAAGGATAACCATATCTCCTGTATTAAATTGCCTCTGTTCCTTCAGCAAGTATTTGAAAGCGAAAGCTTTAACTAACTCCCTCATGTATAGAATCTGACTTAATTTAAATGTTCATGTTTCCTAGTTTAATTTATATTTTAAAAAAAACCCAAACACTCCAAACCATTTGCAGTACACTATTCTTTATGTTTACTGGGAACAAAGCTTTAACACACCAGTCAGCTTTGCCTCTCTCATTTGCCACCAACCACGGATGCCACCTCACAGACCTGGCGAAGCAGAGCTGGAGCCTGAACGTGCAGGTTGGTGACTGCACGAGTACACAGGATCAACACAACCTTCCTGAGGCACTGGGGGTGTGGGTGGGTGTGGGTCAGTGTGAAGTGTCCAGTAAATTTTCAATTCTAAAATCTTAGCGGTTTAAATCTATCTCCATTCAGCTACAAAACAGGTACCACAGACACACACAAACCAACTTTCTGCCTCTCAAATTCCCTGCATTTGAGTCTGGCTGGCACTTCATTTGTTGGTGCTTTAATTCTCGTAGGCATCTCCTGCCACAACAGATCAAGTATTCCCTACTGTCTAATAGGACTATCCATAATACTGATGAGTAAAATGTATTTGATCACCATGACCTGTAAAAAAGTAGCAACTTTATAGTATAGCCAAGTAGGCACAGCTCCTTTAAAAATGCTATTAATATTCTAAGACAAAAATCAGAAAATTAAACTGAAAAGATTCACAAAAATGGCAGAAAATGCAATAATAGTCCTAAATATCATTATTATGAACATGTAAAAGCTACTCAAGTGAGACAACAGGTGCAACAGATTTTCACTTTTTTTTAAAAATGGATCTGAATAATTCAGAGACTTGAATCATGAATTGCTTTTCAGCAATGTTTCAGGGGCAGGAACCTAAGATAATTGTAATAAAAACACTGCCATAAACATTTCCAGCATGATGTACTCCAAGAAACATACAAGTACAGTAAAAGAAAAAAGGAGCTACCAGCTGCTGGAGTGCAGAGTGCTCACCAATATTTACTTTGCATAAGAATGAGAGGTTGCTCACATATGCATATAAAAAGTACAAAGATGGTAATAAATTCACTGTTACTTTTCAGACTAATGACATTCAACAACCACTACTCATGAAAAAACTAGAGAAAAAAGCACGTTTTTCATTTTAGTGTTTCATAATATTGGGGTGAGCTAATTCTTTTGGTTTTCTTAAACGACATGCTCTTCAGCCGTTGGTTGGGTTTTTGGGTATTTTTTTTTTCACTTACTTGATTGCACTCTTAGCATAGTAAGAGGACAAACCTTTAAAAACATGAAAGAATGAATTTTTGAAACGTACCATACTGACAGGAAAAATCTAGATCAATGTGTATTTCACAAACTCTATTACAATTATTTTAAACTAGATAAATTTCAAAATTGCCAGTGTTGCTTAAACAGACAAACGTTTTGTTTAAAGCCCACAGAAACCGTAAGAATGTCAGGTAAGAGTATTTCTTTCCACAAAGTAAATAACAACTCTAAATTTATCCAAGCCACACTCTGAATATATTGTTTCTTATCTAAATCCACCACAACGCCAAGTTTGATGACATTAAATGTGTGCTGGATAGCATTTTAAAAATTGTCTTTCTTACTATTAACAAATTTTAGGATAAACAAATTCTCTAAGTTTGTTACAAATTATGCTGCAAATCTACCTGAACCATTCTGAATTCAGTATGTCAACATCTGTACAAGAACCTCAACCCAATAGATAAAGGAAAGAAAGAATACAATTGACATTTTCAACATGGATACTGCCCCACAAAAAAGACGTTTGCAAAGGTTCTGTATATATAGTTTAAAAAGGCAACCAAAGTCAGTGAAGCATTCCTTATTGAAGACGACACACATCAAAATGCTGCTTGGAGTTTTTGTGTTTCAGAGTGAGCTGAAGTAAAGTTATAATGTGAGCAGTATGTGAAAAAGATACTTTGGCATTTGGCACATTTTATATCAAGCCCCTCTTTTGAAAATTACATTGGATAGGAAAAATGTAATGCGATACCAGCTTAACAAGAGTTTTGCACTTACCAGAATTATGGCAGTAGTCCATATACTGTGGAATTTGGATTGTAAAGGCTACCAAATCCGGAGCTAAGAGAGATTCTGGCTTCCTACTCTCATTGAGCCACTTACTGCTGTGTAAGTCTCTGGTGTCAGAAGGGCCTTGAATTAGAGGAATCAGCTTCTCTTTTCCACCATCACCTAGAATAAAGATTAAACTCCATACAGCTTTTACTGTAACAAGATAAATTTTCAACACGTAAACATTCACTAGTCCAAAGAGAACAGCTATTAACACTGTAGGTACATAATTAAAAGAAGAAATAGAAAGAGCAAACTCATATAAACTATTAAACAACTTCCTTAATGTTATCTTGTAAATGTCTTTACATCCAGGAGATTTTCAAATAAAGTAATCCATTCTCTTTAAACCAGTAATTCCCATCGCAACTTTATAAAATAATATCTTTTAAAATCTCCATGAACTCAATTTAGATTTAAATACAGTACATTTTTAATGTCCTTGACATTAGCTGCCTTTACATATGAAGAGATCATAGACATCAATTGGGAAAGTTCCTGCATGCTCTTCAAGAAAAATTCTACTAAAGAAATTTAAAAAGTATTTATCGCAGAACCCCCAAAAACTTCACAAGCAAAATACACACTTGTAGCATTAATGGAAAATGAGACTTTAAACAACAAACACAATACAACAAAATTATGCTACAAATAAGCTAAAATGCAAATATTCTAGGTAATATGAAAATGCAGTTATTCCAGTTTCTTCAGTGCTTTTAGATTAATATTTGTCTCAGCAGACAAAAAACAACATCTTTATTTTTTATTCAGTGTAAAAAGGTGACTATACTGGGGCCAGACTGGATCATCCTGGCACACTTAACAATAATAATAAAAAAACTCCAAAACAGAATACAAAAAAACCCTGATTCATAGGAACAATGAGTAAATTCTTGTTTCAGTAACTCTCCTTGTAAAAAGCAAGGCCAATTCTCCTATACAGGCAATAAAGTTTTACATGGTCCAGCTGCACATACCTGGGGCTTTGGCACAAATTTTTATTGATCCCACGGTCCCAGAGGCACATTTGACCAATGATGTGCCGCAGTACTTCAATTCAACATTCTGGATTGAGCCCTCAAGAGTTGGCAGGGGATTCTTAGATTTCACACCTAATAAAAGAAAACTGCAAATGTACTAGCCTGTTGAATTTAAATATTTTTATATTCCTTCACCAAGGCATTTAAACTTAATTACACTTTAATTATCTACCTTAGATGTTCTTATAGCATTTTTTGTTTTATGATTCACATTTTTAAATGCAAGTGAGAGAATGCTGTATTCGGGCATTTTAATGCAAAGAGTTATGCATAAAATATATATGGATACTGTGAAGAAAACACACAAGGCCACTTAGCAATTTGAATAATAAATACATATTTATACACACATACACTTTTGTTTTCACCTTGTGAGTTGCACCTCAACTATTCCTCTTTCATGGTTTTATTATGACCCTTTCATTTCAAGATCTCAAAATCACTAAGTGTTTTCAAGCTTACATTTAGACAACAACATTTTACTCAGTAGCAACGTAAAGCATTAAATCCACGCAGCTGAACAGCAGTGAAGGCCAAGGGCACACTTGCCATTTTTCAACGGAAACTGGAGTTCGAACCTTGCCTTAGGTCACAAGTGGAAATAAGTTTTGGTGGTCTTTCCTCAGCCCCTATTTGTGCACATCAGAAAACTACCGCACTGGTTGGAAGAAATCGGTGCTATTGGCAGACACTTCTGAAGAGCTGCCTAGAACTGTGGTGGCAGCAGCAGGGGATCTTACAACTCAGGACTGAGATATGTTGGCAGAGCACAAGGGCAGCCCCCAAAACAGCCCCAGAGCACGGGTGGAGAAAGCAGCCCTCCTATTCTGTACAGCGCTGCCTATCAGGAAAAAAATACATAAATTTACTTGCAAATTAGAAAGAAATGGTTTCAACACCTGTAAGAAATATTAAAGGAAAAACTAACAGAAGTTACCATTTTTTATGGTTTTTTTCTCCCTCATGCACAAGTGACTTGGAATCTGTCAGTTAAAATTGGCAAGCAGCTTGTTAATTATGCAAACATTAGTATAATTATGGAACCATTTCCTTGCCTATGTAATATAGAATTTGTTCCAGAATCCATAATTATGCAAGGAAAGTATTATGGAATATGAGGGTAAAAAAAAAATAAAAATAATTTTGATATGTATTTCAAGATAGTTACACACATTATAGAAACTTAATATATTTTCTACAGAATTAACTGAGGTTTTTTGCACAATCTCTCAAAGGCTTAACCCAAAGAACAACCTTTAATATATAGTAGTAAGGAAAAATTCCTATGAAATTCTAAGAAACAGAAGACTTAGAATTAAACTAGGTTAACTACGCTTAGTTTACTCTGCCTATTTCAGTTCCTAAACGTTGAAGTGTGCTTGGTAGTGCACATAACACCATTTAGTAAGTGGACTTCTTGACATATATTTAAGTTTTATTCTGATAAGACATTAAAATAATTTTTTTAAATAAAAAGTGCTTTCCAAGGTAAGAAGAAATAAGCAGCATACGAAGAGACACGGCAAATAGTAAATCAGACTGCCAGGTGAAAGCAGTTTTTACCCTCTGTGCATACTTTCTTACAAAACTTAACCTGTCTTTTTGTTCGAGGTACGCCCAGCCTCTTCTTAATTTGCAATTCAGGAAGGCTTCAGGCTCAAAGTACGCTCACTGCAACCTGTGTGCCTGCCACTACAACCTGCCACCCCACCAGTTCCCAGTCTGAAAGATCAACTACCAGTTTTAGCCTTGAGAACACACCCGCATTCCCAGGCTTGCCCAGGGTAAGCCTCTTTTAAAGCTGAAAATCCCCTTTGATCTAAGGTGTTGTATCAGACACAAGGTATGAATTTCTCAAAAGCAGATAGCGTATCTGTAGGCATTTCTTAGTCTTAGCTCTGCCTCCTCATAATTCCTATAAACTTGTGCAAATAGAGGCCATTGTGTTGAGGGGGGCAGAAGTATGTTTTTCCCTTCTGCCTATTCCAAAACAAAGACTGTAAAATACTTCTAATAGCAGCCAAGATTACAGTCAAAGCAAAACAAATTTGAGTTCATAATTTGAAGCCCATCTTTCAAGTCTTCTCAGAACCGGTAGCTTCTTGTTATTTCCATCTTTCAGCAACTCTTTTATGCCTCAAAATATAAGGTGTGATGTCCGATACATTTCTTGCACTTCACTACGGAAGATTAAGTATTTTTAAAACTAAATATTTTCCCTCGTGGAGTCCACTTTTAGATGCATTACCCTGGACAGCCTCTCTGCATTAAGGCTAAAACTTTCCATGTTAGTTACAGGCATAACTTGAATTTTATTTTAGTATCATATCTGAGAAGAACCAACTGAGTTTCACATGATCATGCACCCTATTTGTTTCTGTTCAGTTCTATTCTCTCACCAAATAACTTCTGAACACACTGAATTTCAGCAAGATATGGCTACATTATCAAAGACATTTGTTTCCTATAGCTTCATGAAAATGTAGGAATATTGGTCCTGTGAGCTGACCAGGCAGCATACGCAGGGCAGGCAGCAATGCATAGCTCACACTAGGCCACTGCACTGTTTTTCACCCAGCCAGTACTTAGGGTTCTTCACAGGAGGCTGGACAAGCCGAACGGCTTGGCCTTGGAAGAAACTCACAAACTGATAGCAGTAATAAGCTATTTCTTTCTGGAACACCTATTAGAGGGATAGGATGAACACTTTCTCAGTTGTTTTCAATTATTTGAAAAGGAAACAGAAAAGTATTAGGAAGACACAGCATAATCACGCCCCTCCTTTTTTATGTTGCTGAGAGATCACATGGAAAAATCATTCTGCCCATTTTAGCACCTGATGACCACAGCACACCACAGTAATCAAAGAGAACTTGCAAGAAAATTTAATTCTACTCAGGTTCACAGGTCTGGACTGGGGGATACTGAGAAAACCCATTTATTAAATATTAAAACCCTATACAGAGGCTACAGTAATAAGGAACTCAGAATGTCTAACTAGACTTCCATTATTAAGTCAAAAATCATTTAAACTTAAGGTGATTCCTCTTGCCCAGATACAAGTCTCTTTTTCAAAGTGCAGAAAGTTTAGAGACTTTTAGTGAACCACTTATAACGAATATGTTTAACACAGAGAAACAGCACATTTTCTTCAGTCTGAAAATTTTTTGAAACGATGAGCCATCTCTCATAAACTTGTTGAATTGGCAAGCCACTCTGTAGAGAAGAAAGAAGCTTTGTTTCCTGTGTATGCTTCTGACTATCTGTAGTTTCCATCCCTGTAGCTAGTTCTTCCCTTATTATCTCTTTCATTATAAAATCAAAGTCTCAACAGCTGTATACATAGTTAAAATATTCCTTAAGTACATATTTCAGCAAACAAATGTGTAAGCGAGCAAAGAGCAGGGCTCCTGTCCCTTCCCTCAATGTTTATAAGCTTTTTAGAAGTGGTGTCTTCAAGATATTGATTGAATAGGGAGGTGTTAAAACTCCTAGATAAGAAATGCTCCATGCCTCCAAATACTAACTCAAATTTAGTACGGAGACAAACATTCCACAAGATTTTAATTAAGACATTGAGTATGAATTCAAAGAGGAACCAGGGAAACCCAACATATCATTGCCAAAGGCAACATTATCCAAACTCAATGTCCTGCAAATGAAGTATGAGAAAGGCTTATTTCCAAGGTGCAAGGCAACAACATAGAATTTGTGAAGTACTCAATCTTCTGGAAACACACTTTCAAAGGCAGGACTGCAATTTACCTGACTTTGTTGCTTAGTGTAGTCAGAACTGGAGAAGAGAGTAACCATGTTTGTGTACTCCTCACAATTTCTATAGTTACAATATATAATAATATTATTTTCATCAGGAATATGGTAATCAAATAATTTTGGAGACAGAGAGATAAATATACTTGTTTCACCAAATATAACTGTGGTTGCCTCCAGAAAAAAAATTTACAATTTTCTAGTTGTGTGATTTTTGTACTGGAAAAAACTTGCTTGTTTTAGAACTACTTGCAGTAAATATCAAGTGTTTCCTTCCTAATATGTAACCATGTTTATACTTGGTAATAAAACCTTATCTGTTTTACCTGAATCAGACTATCACATGCAAAATATAACACATCACCAAAGACCTAAAAAGCTGTTCTTTCCATACTGTAGAATCCAAAAATAGGGAGAAAGGTTTTCTAATAAAACCTACTATGCCTTGGCAATTTATACCTTGTACACACTAAATCACTTTAATTTTAATTCCAAGCCTAAAGGCCTGTTCTTTTCTAGAAACAGGCACAGAAGTATCACACTGTTGAGGAAGGTTCTCCCACTCTTTAAGAGCAAGCATTTGCATTCTCCCCCAAACTTTTCTCATCACAGCTTTGGTCGTCTCCATGTACCTACCCCAATTACACAGCTTGTCCCAAGTCCCTGCATTCAGTGACATTCTATGTGCAAACAGGAGGGAATCAAATACCAATTCAGGTCACAGTTGTGTCTATACAGATCAGCCCAGGATTTCTGCTAACAAGCCTACTAATGCCAAACAATCATCTAATTTAAGACCTGTTAAAAACCAAAAAAGTTACCTAATTAGTTATTTTACCAATGGTCCACACATCTTTTACCAATCCATTTGTAATAGGGTGAATTTGCAATGATTAATGGAAAACCAACAGACAAAATCTAAACTGTCAATAGAAAAGACAGGAAGCCAGCAGAAGAGGTATGTTACTGATTCTGAGCACAAAAGTCAGGACTGCGTGCCGCCAAATCCCTGAAATACAATAAATAATTCTTTAAAAGATCATAAAAGAGAGAACTGCAAAATACGCAATAGGAAATGAGTAAGGCATGACTAAAACTTCTAGAAGCAGCTCCACATGAATACTCCCCATATTTAGATTACAGCTTCAGAAGGAAAAATTTCAATATTTAAAGCATTAAGTACCAATAAACTACGGTTTGGCAACATGATATAGTAAAAGACTGTCACATTCATGTCAAAATGATTTCAAACTCGGTAAAAAGATCAATCCATGAATAAAAGCAAGGAGCTATTAACCAAATGAAATAACATTTAGGCCCAGGTCTTACTGGAATCAAGATAAAAACATCCACATATTTAATTAATAGAGAAAAGCTAGTAAACTAATTGAAGCATAAGAAAAACCTCATTCCTTTCATGAGAGGAATTTGTGTTCAGTCCCTTCTTGAGCAGTGCCCTAGTGAGAACTTCTGAAAGTCTGTACTGAACTTGGTTAGAGAGATGGCACTCCTGAGGAACTTGAAGTTAAAACCAAACTTAATTCCTTCCTTCTTGCAGTACGAACATAACAGAAGGCACAAAGAGCACCTCTAGCTGGCATCAGTCTTACTTCGCACGTTCAAAGCACTGTGGGAGCATGAGCTTCCATGTTCCTCGTTGCAGTAAAACAGCAGCAGCATCAGAATTTCAGTATCTCTTTCAATCAGTGCCCTCGCTCACACACAACACCTGAAGAGAAAACACTGAGGTTTTGTGTTTGGATTCTTTAATTCCTCGCCCCCTCCTCTTTTTTTGTAATTGGAAAAAGAGGGGGGATGAGGGAGAAGTATTTCCTAAAATGTAGAATCCAGGTTATGAATACTTTCTCAGGTTTTTTTCTGTAGTAAAGCTAAATCTTTCTGATTAAGTTCCCCAAATATCTTTACTGTGTTCACAATTCCACATTTTAATCTGTCACCATAGTCTGGAGACCGCATTTTGCAGCCCTAACATAGACACTCAGAGGCTATTATTTTCTTCTTCAAAATAGTAATTCAGGCAACTTGTTTTAAGGAGGTGTCAAGGGACAGGTCTATTTATTTATTTATTTTTTCTAACTCAGCTTTATTTAGCATTACTATTGCTATTCTGATTATCATAATTATTTATTTTCTTATAACTGTGTCAACCAGTTTTCAGTCTACATACCACTATTCTACAAAATTTTAGTTGCATCCCCACTCACTTAACAGGGAATAACAACAGGATTATGGTAGACTTATCTTGCCTCTAAGCTATGGTGAGCTGGGCAGATTTTCTACTGTCATGAGCTTCTTGTGCCACAGTTCCACACCCCAAAGAAACCCGTCCTAAAAGATAGCCTCTTCTGAAAATACAACAAAGCTGGGAAATGTTTCAAAACTCCCTTTATCCACTGCATTAAGGCCAGCTAATGGACTTATTACCACAGCCTCTCAAAATGTCAAGGACCAGCATGTAACGTTCTCAATGTAGGGTACTGAAACACCATTCATCCATACTCTGACTGCTGCTCCTTTTGATCTATTCAGTCAACATTTAGAGAAGGAACACCACCTGCCATCTTTAGACTTACGTAGTATTGCAAATAGCTCTAAAATCTTGTTGTGGTAAGTTAGTTTTGGGCAACTTTTTATTATCAACCTTTTTATGACTAGCACTCAGGCTACTTAGGCATCGTCAATTATAACCATACCTAACTGAAGCTATTAATTTAGATTTGACAACATGACACTGGTCAGGACATAGGATTAAAGTGGCTTTAGTGGCACTGTTCCTACTGTTGTAAACAGAGGTTCAAAAAGAAAAACTTTCTCAGGTATTCTGCACAATTCAACAGCTGCATTTCAGATACCACTGTATCATTTGAGACAAATGGTAGAAGCCCAAGCCAATGCATTAATACAACTTTTGTCTTCCATGAAAACACCAAAGAATCTGAATTTCTAACTCTCAGAAAGCACATCCTATCAACCTTTGTATCTATACATTATCAGCAGACAAAAGCTGAAAATGACATAGATGCAAGTAATTCCATGATACAGAAAATAAGAACTTGAGAAACTTTCACCATAAAGTATTTAAAGCAAGATCCTGAAAAAGACAGGCAGACGGGCAGAGGAAACAGCTTAGTTTCCACCACGTAGTAACACACCCTTTGGTTGGAAACGCGCACTCGCAATCGGTTCCTTCTATCTTAGTTGTGTAAGCCTTCTATCCCTTTCAAATACAGCAGTTGTGCTGTGCCTGAGGGCAAGTTCAATAACTCATGCAAAATGTCAACAGATAAAGTATATTAAAACACTTTTGCTCACTATTATATGCTAATACATGTAGTGGTGGACTCGGCAGTGCTGGGTTAAAGGTTGCAATTGATGATCTTAAAGGTCTTTTCCAACCTAAATGATTCTGCACTTCATAGTATGGATATGATAATCAAAAACCTGAACTGCATTTTTTTGTCCTGAGTTTCTATTAATTTTAGTTCAAGTGCACATACACTAAGTATAAGTTGCAATATATCTTAGGCTCTGGAATAAAGCCTGAATTTTACAACTCTTCTTTTACTAAAAGGTGCATAGCAACTAGAGTAAAAGGGCATTTGCAGATTTCTAGGACAGCAAAATGCAGGATGAAAGAACAAAGTCCTAGAGGAACCAGAGCTCATCTCAGATCTCATCACCTCCTGTTTCAACTGTGGAGCTAATTTTTCTATGACACATCTATTTAAATAAGCTATTTGGTAATTATGAAACCAAAAAAGCCTGGTTTCCTATGAGTTTGTATTCCTATTGCCCTTAAACAGCCTCAGTCACCAGAGCAGATGCAAACTTTAAAGTGCTATGTAATATACCTACTACGCAGGACACAAGAAATGCTGGATCTCACCTGGACCTACACATAGTTCTGAGCTTCCCCGTGACACACATGACGCCAGGTCACCTGCTTGCTGTCAAACAGGATACCTAATGGCTGACATCTCACACAAGCTCAATTTGAGATAATTGCATATAGGACAGAACAGTTATGGACTAGTAAAAATGTCAAAAAATTGAGGATCCTAGAGGACAGACACGGTAATTTTTTAAGAAACAAAGAAACCACAAAGGTTCATAAAAACTTGAAAGAAGGGCAGATGTGTTCAGTAACAGTACAACAGAAAAATAATAAGAACTAACATCTAAGGTGTAATCATTAATATTTTGATTTCCTGAGTTGCTGGGGATGTTGGGGGAAGTGAAAGAGAACATTAATGTCTTTCAGTTGGGAGGCAAAGAAAGCCAGCAGTCAGGTGTTTAAAAGATGGACAATGGAAGTTGCTGCTGGGGACATTGCCTGTAAAGGAGTAGGAAATGGCAGGAAGACAGTAACTGAGAAGCGGCGGGTAAGTAAAGCATGCCAGACGCTTCATGGAAAAAGACCAAAATATAGCATACAGAATATCAATATTATCTTGAACAGTCCCCCCATGATTTTCCTTCTCATATAGCATATGCTGTTTTAAAGAACACAAAGATCTATGGCTACCCCTTCACATGTAGTTTTCCACATGCATAGGCCACAAGATTTCAGGTTCTTTAAAGATGCGTTTTGTTTCTAACTGGAGGATCACTCTTATTCAAGTCATTTTCTATATGGCGCTGCATTTCTTCACAGCATCACTGTGCTCCTCACAGGAATTTAAATACACATCTTTTAGGACAGGAACTTAAAACCACAATGCTCTGTGTTTATGTTTAAATTTTTTATAAACGTTTATATTTTCTTTTAAATATTCTATGCAACTACTGAGGAATTGAAGAGAAACAGTACATTTAGTGTCTGGAATGGCAGTTTCTTACACCAGGAGGATATTAACCTTTAATCCTTGAAATCATTAAAGAAATGTTTGTAGAAATATTTTTAACCTCTTTATCTGGTCAAAGTACTGGAAGTTAAGTCGTGTCTGTACAAACCAATCATTTCACCAGCAGTTTTATATTTCTTTAAAGCCTCATATAAAAAGCACCTGCTTAAAGTGAGTAATGGAGTTTTATATTCATTGCACTTAGGAACAGCGTATGTAACCTATTCCGTTTTCCTCCCTTGTGGAATATATTTCAGCTTATATTGCACAGCACATTACCAATGTGTATAAAGACTCTCTGATCAGCAATTTGGACTGCAGACAGCAACCTGCATGAGTACACTTTTTCCCCCTCCTTAAATACAGTATCCACTTGATTCACCAACACAAATTAAAACCATCCTTTAAAGATGATGATCTCACCTTCACAGTGAATTACATGAAGCCCATACACGCTAACACCATAACAATGTCAGGCTACAATCTACAGCATATACCCTGCACAACCAACAAGCAAGCAATATGCTGTTAGCATTATTACAAAAAAAAAAAAAAAACAAAAAAACCAAAACCCAAACTAATATATAATCTTCTCAGACCAAAGAACAGAAAAATCTCTATCAGCACGACTGATTTCTGAGAGGCTAAAAATCTTACTGCCTATTAAGATACAAAAAAGGAAGAAAATCCAAATGCAAGGAAAGTCCTGTAACACAGCATATAGTAAAGACACATTTTAGTCTTGGAATCAGCTTTGTCAAAAAAAGCATGAAAAAAGAGTACTTTCATACCATTGATTATTAAAGCACGTTTGTGACATACTTGTTCACAGCTGAGAAATTTAAGGAATTCCTCAACTCAAACTCAGCACAAGGTTTCCCTACAGAATTATTTAGTACTGTACCTTGATGAAAACATAAACTTGCAAAAGCCTAACAATACTGTTCTTCAATTACAACAACATTTATATTGGACACAAGTATGTAATATAGACATGACCACATAGCAAAAAGTGCATAGTATTTTAAATAAGCTCCTGTTTACCATTTTAAAAGCAACAGTGAATTTTGATGGGACAATTTAAGCAACTTTTGTGAACACTTTTGCACAATTAACTAGAATCATACAATTGTATTCATTAATTCATCATAATATGTATTACTATTACACACAAGAAAGCACATTGATTTCAATATATTTCAAAAAGCGTGCTTAGCAGACTGATTTATCCTCTATGAACAGAATCATATCTCCACAAAACCAGATGTTACCTTAAAGTAGATAGTTACTCTTTGCATCTTCTTCCATTCACATATCTCTATATTGATAAGTTTTAAATAACATGGGAAATAAATTCAGCGGAACAACTTAAACTAAGCATAGAATTACCCGTCAATATTATTGCACATAAGTACTTACTCACTGAACTAAACAGGAAGAAGGGCTATATTACATTAGCTTGATTAGTACCTCATGGAACGCTGCAGAAGAAGTTTTGAGGTCAAGGCAAGTTTACAGAGCCCATGAGAAGTGGAAGGAATAGATATTCTACAGTCACACATTTGAAGATGTAATAGGCGTGATTGGGGAAGTACATGTTTTCTAACTTAAGTAATTAGGTTAACACTACAGTAAGCTTTTCTGTTAGAAATTTTAACTCTGATATATTTAGTACAGTAAATTTTGATAATCCTCCCAATATTAAAATGCCTGAGTAAGTACAGGACTTCAAAGTTAAAATGAAATCCTGATAAATCTTCAAAGTATCTTAGAATAACGTCCAAAGGAGAATTTGAAAAGAAAGTCAGTCAACTTTTTAAGAACATTACTATGAGCTTACTCTTTCTGCAATGTTGTTTCTTTTGCCAATTAGATGTCTTTATCATAATTTCAAATACGTACTGAATGTCATAGGTATTATAGCTCAGTTTAATTTATAAAAAGGAGGCCTATATGAATGCCAGTTGTATGCTTTTCAACAGAAGGATGTAAACTTATTTAGCGATCTGTTTTTCTCTTTCATCTTATCTCTAGTTTCTGTGTAGATTTATAATGCTCATTGTTTCCAATTTTAACAAATCACCTAATGGCAGAAAGGAAAATATGTTAACCTTGGAATTATTTGCAGTTGTAGAAATCCCTTTTGTCTGGCTCATGCAAGGCCTGCAATCTGTTTTAAACACAGATTGTCTGTCTTTTGTCTGACAGCCACCAAGCTGCACAAATTACTTTCTGCCTGTTCACCTGTTTGCAGCTGTGTCTGTAAGCTAAGGATTCTGTAGTTTGACTTGAGCAACCACTCCAGGATTGATGACATGTGCTGCTGATAAACTGAGCAATTTGAAGAAATTACTGGCTAAACTCATTGAAAGACATCTGTGCTTGAGCTGAGAACTAGAAGCCTTCAATTGTGTGTTTGCAACCTGCAGCGGCGGCAATCTGTTTGAAGTGATATCCCTCTATAAGAGAGCTGGCCCTGACACAAAATAACTAAACCATCTTTGCAACATATTTCCTCACACACCAACACAATTCTGCTCTTTTGGTCTTAAACATACTTCCTAAATAGAGAATATAACAACAATTAAGACTTCCTATACTCATCTAGCAGAAGTAACTCCTTTTGAAGTGTTTCCATTTTTCACTCAGATTTGGCATCCTGTATTGTTTCCTGGCCGTCTCTGCTATATAGGCTAGTTCTCAGCAGTTAATGGTAGCACGAGCATCTCACAGGCACGCTTAAGTCTTTTGTTAGCCAAGACAACGTGCCTCTGCAGAATTATGGGAGTTCAGCTCAACTCTTCCCTCCACTTGTAGTACACCATCACTAACTAACAGTAACATTAGTGAAACTTCTGCTCTAAAATTTAGTAATTAGGAAATCGTATTTCCGAACCTTGGGAATCTGAATTATGTTTGAGTTTCTGGGGGATACTTGCAGACTTTAATTTTACACTCAGGAAGCCCAAGACTGCTATCTCAGGGTATACGTGTGCATGCACATGTGTGTACATATGAAATTATTTTAGTTTAAAAAAGCTCCAACAGACTGGTGAGCTGTGTGTGATGGCTAGTCATCCCTAAGCTGTACGTTACACTTAGCAAAATAAATTCTTCAGTCCTTAGGGACACATTCTATAGTGATATACTTCAATGTTGCTCCCATTTTCTTTGTTCTTACACATTTAGCATAAATGAATTTCAAGTACACACTATGACACAGTAAGCAAAGCAGAATTCTACCCATTTTCAAATGTTTTAGCAGCCCAGAATAAATGACAAATTAAAAACAGCACTGTAATTGCTTGATAACGAGGAAAAGAAAAATTAATTGAAGGAAAAACGTGTTAAGCCTAAAAATGTAACTGAGTGCTTAAGAAACTCCCAAACAGTATATTCAGAAGCACAGGAACCGTTCACTCTCACATCTGCGTATTAACCCTCGCCTTGCCAAGCCCTCCTTTAAGGATTAAGTATGCAGTAGTTAACTATACGCAGTGAACCATCAAAACGTAAACTATTCATCTCACCTAACGTTGTCTTTGCACCTAGTTCATAGTAAAGGTCAAGGTACTGACTAAAATGATTGAATTATCAAGACTTAAATCTGTGCTATTTCTTAGTTCTAGCAAATGAAATCAGTGCTTCCATTCTAATTTCTTAAGTATTTGAAGGCAAACATTACCTTCAAAAGCATCTTCACAAACAAGGTCTACTAACAGTAAGAATTTTCAAGGTGCATTTGATGAAAAATCACTGTGCTTAAACACATTTGAAAATAGAAAAGTAAAGCTTTCAAGTTAAGTAGCTATATAAATTGGGCTTTCACATTTCAGAACGCATAAACTGGATTCAACACAGAGCCGAAGTGACCTCCTAGAAAAAAAGATATATAGTATAGTGTAAATGCATACAATAAATCAAGCCCTGATTATGTGCAGCTAATAACTATACATCACTAATAATAAACCCCTTAAGATACTGCGCTATAGCAGATATCTAAGTAAATACAGTACATTTTTATCTTTTACCCTCTATGCATATTGTGAGTTCGAGCATTTTTAATGTCAGCTTTTATTTTAAAAGAGCTAAGTCGTGAGAACATTCTTACGTACCACTTCATAACTCTGACACCAAGTATGTATAAAAAGATTAGCCTTTATTTGGTATAAAATCAGTTGGCAGTTTTACATCTGTGCAATGCAACATAAATACCCCAGCTGGCATCTCAAGCTCACACACATATGGACTTCAAAACAGAAACTTCCTTATTTGCAGCACTGCCAGGGTAATTTTGTATACTCTGCATACTACAGCTATTTGTCAGGCCTCTGCAGGTGTGCACTGCACATAAACACACAGCTGTAGTCTCGCAAGCCAAGTGTTCCATCAAACACATAAAGGGAGACCTCAGCAGCTGGATTAGTCATCCCTGCAACAGGTCCAGGGAGAACAATATGGGTTAGTATTTTTGGAAAAGCATGGATGGTAAATTTATGATTATGCTGGCCTTACCAAATAACTGCTGGATTGTGTCATTTTTATGCAATGTCTACTTATTAAAGTTTTTGTTAGAATGGCTGGAACAGACTGAATATTTTTTAGTTTTTAATATAAACAATAAGGTAGTTTATGTATAAAATAGTTTATTAAGTGCAAAATGTTAAAAGGTTTTCATGCTAGTGCTTGGTTTTTGACAGATGTTACAATTATTTGCATTGGCTTTAACAGACAAATCACTGGAATTAATTATAGTTAGTATATCATAAAGTTTCTTACTAGTTATATATTATACTTTGTCACATTTACTATAACTACATGGCATTTTTCTATCTCTGTTTTTTGCTCTAACTGCTCAGATCACAGGTGATCTAACTGAACACTTGAGAAAAAGTAGTACAGAATAAAGCATTTACTGTAACTCTCTCACTTGTTTAAATTACAATTTTACTAGTTAAAGAAAAAAAAAATCAACAACAAAAATTACATGCTCTCAGGACTGTCTGGAAGACACCAGCATCTACAGAATTCCATGATGGTCACACAGATGTTAAAAATATTTTAATCAACCAGAAAAAGCAGTAAGCTTAATTTTAAAGAAACTTCATATATCGAAAGCAAGAATAGAATGAATCAATAAGAAAATTAATGAGACTCTTAAAACAATTTGCTGTCTAATTATCCAGAATGTTCAGTGTGTGGTATACATTTTAGCATTTAAGAATTATGTCACAAAAGACGAAAAAAATTGAACACTGTCAGGGCAAATCCTAGATGCTTTTCATCCATTGAATTTTGAGTTCAAATAACACACACGTGCATGCGCTTGCTCCTCTTTGGTGCTTGCTTAAAATCAGGAAAATTTCTTTCTTACCCATCGCTACCTTTTCTGAAGATGACATATTTACACACTCATAATAGCTTTTTCAGGTTTCATGTGCCAGAAGGAAGATGTCGATTCAATACAACAGTCGGCCAGACACTGACCAGCATTAAGAATGTTACCACATTTTCCTGAGTACAAAGGTACTTGGCAGCACCTTGGAACACTGTGAGCAGGAATCTCTCCCCAGCTGCCCCCTCTTCATTAAGTTAATCGCATGATTTCAAGAAAGAAAAGAAGGAGCTTCCTAAAGGTCATTTTCTTAAACACAACCTAATGACATTTCAAGACCATGTACCAATCATCCACTAGAAGCATCACTATTGGTGACTCAGTAATGTTAATAAAGGTTATGTTAACATTATGGTAAGATAAGATCTAATAATTAGAATCACTAATAAGCACATAGCAATTCCCTCATGTGATATAAATAAAGGTTCTTTTAAGCCCAACAGGTTGTAGTAAATGCTGAAAAGGCACATGTAGCACCAGAGAGAAAGATGAGTAATATTCAGCCATACTCAGTATGAGAGCCACTAAAACACTTCAAAACAAAAATCAATAGGGAAAATGGAAACAGCAAAGTTAATTATTCCTTTTATGCAAACCACTCTATCTTTCTGAATCAAAACAGAAAATCTTTGATTTCAGGAATACATATTTTGCACTTGGATCTACAGCCTACAACTATACGTATATATACATATAAAGCCCTAACCATGGAATTACGCCTTTCTGGTAAGCTGAAGACAAAATGCATATCAAAGATACAAGAATAAATGGAACAGGGCAGAAGAGACTGATGGTTCAAAAGGCAAAGTTATCATGATTTAATGGCATATTATACCACTGACAAATAGTATTCAAAAGAAAACCAGAATTGTTTTATTAAAATGATCTACCACTATATAAGAGCTCCTGAGAAATCAGCATTCCCTAATTCAGAAAAAGCCCTAAAATATCTTTCTTGAAAAACAACTAAAGATGATCACAACATTTTGGAGCAAAATAACGTGATGTTGTAAAGAAAAAAATGTGCCTTTCCAAACTACTAGTGCTCTTGGCAAATAAGTGATTTTTCAGGAAATCTTTAAGAAAGTGTTTCTGTGAATACCACAAAAAATTTTAAAAGAGGAATTAGTGGTCATAAGCGTTAATCAATACCATGCAGTGAGCTACAAAAGACTAGAAATTAGGGAAGGGGAAAGAGAGAGCGAGGGGAAGGGTGAGGGACATTGGTTTACCCTGCACATTACAGTGATACCGCAGATTATACATGGATCTATCACTTGGAAACTTGCATTCTAATCCTGGTTTTGGCAGGTATTTCCTGCATGACCTCAAGAAAAACATTCAGCTTCTGAGCACTAACTTTTCTCTAGAGAAATGTCAGGTCCTACAGGGGTGTTTATTTTTTAGATATGGGAAAAATCACGTTTTGTATATTAATTTCATTAATATTATACAAATTAATGGCTGAAGAATTAGCACAGAACTATTATAGTCTTGCTCTTATATATGCAGATCTGAAAGAAGTCTTCTACTTGTACAGATAAACAAACCTAACTTTGCTGTTACAGGACAATCTTTTGGATTAATTGCTGTGTTACACATCGGTCCTACTGCTGTTAAGTTGCTCAGATTTAGCCTGTCCTGAAGGAAAGTTTCACTATCATCTGTGAAAACGAAGGATCCAATCATGCATTCTACTAAGAGTATCATCATATTTTGGTACTATAAATGCATGGTGCTCAAATGTCCATTACTACGGGTGGAGGTGGAATGTCAGAAGACAAGGAAGCAGAGCCCTGAACACACAAAGTAAAGTCCTACAGAAGCCAGCAGTACATCAGGACCTACTTCTTCAAGCAGACTAAATACAGAATTTGGCTTGGCCTTGTTGTATGGATCTGAATCTGGAGTGAGCTCTCCAAGACAACCCTTTCCAACATAAAAAAAAAAAAAAATTAGAAAATCTAGACATGTCATGATGCAAGTTTCCCTTAACTCACTCCCATATTCTGAGGAACAGCATTCCAGTACAATTAAATCAAGCCATGGACCCTCTTTTCTATCCAGAGAACTCAGGCAAGTGAAGTACTTTCAACAGAAGGTCCTCTCCATGGAAAAAAAAAATTAAGCTATCTGAACTATCTGACAGGGAAACACAGTTCTTACTCTAATGGTGAAGGATCTATACAGCTAGATGGAGGGGATGAATGCATTTTTTTTTTGCCTACACATGTCAAATAGTATTCAGAATGTCTTCACAATCAAGTAATCTACACTTTTGTTTTCTTTTAATTTAAAACTCAAATTCCACAGTTTGTCCACCTTAGCGGGATTTTAGGCACAGTTACATTATGTACATCTTAATCAGATCCTGCCTAAGACTGTATCAAACCCTTCTGGAACAAATCAAATCAAGAAATCTACAAGAATAAAGGCACTACTAAACTTCTACATTTTTTGCTGTAGACAGCAAGACCTTTTCTTTTTTCTTTTTTTAAATCAAATTAATAAAAGTTAAAGCATAAGACGCCACACAGGAACCACTCATGAATACTGATGAATAAGAGCACTGCTGAATAACAGCATTCATTGTCTCCAAATTTTTTATTTATTCATTGAGGTCTAACACTTAAGACATTCCTGCACAATGTTGAACAAGCAGAACCAATGAAGTAGATACATCTCACCAACCACAGGAAAGATACAAGCTATTGCTGAAGCTAAAAAACTGTCTTGCACTTAAGTTAATCAATTGCTACAACATATTAAGGAAGAAAATCCAATCACTGGAAGGATGCATTGGTTTCCTAAATTAAAGTTTGCATCTCAGCAGTGACTTAAATTTTAGAACACACCATTGCTAACATACTTAATGTTCTGTAAGAAACAAAAGAAAATATTGTCCCTGTTCAAGAGCCTATATCAGCTGAAAAAGAGATAAACCCAAGGTGGAATAAGCAGAGATATATTCAATTTCTTCAAATAGCTAAAAATGCAAAATTAATAAAAATTATTTTGTAGTACAGAGACGCATTCTGTAATTTTGGTCTTTATTCTAGTGAAATCTTATCCTGATAAACATCACAATTAAAAAGCCACACAACACCTTAAAATGCTTGAGAAATGCATATTGACTGTATCTCCACAATGTTTTCAAAACCTGATAAAACCTAAATTGATAAAGAACTTCCTATATTGAGAACCACACTGTTGCCCAAACAGTTGAAGCAACATCAAACTGTAACCAATTCCAGACCCCTTTGGGCATCACACAGACTATTCTTACTTCTCTCTCCATTCCTACCCCCACTTTTTTCCCATTTTTCTTAAAATACAAGCTATTTTATAGGGTGACTGTAATATGATACTATGATCATTGCTGATTGCAGTTAGAAACAGACCCTTCTAATACAGCTGCTCTCCACTTCAACAAATGCCATTTAAAAGCTACTTCATAAAAACATTATTGCTTCATACTTAAAAGACATTAAGTCAAGATTTTGGAAATTCCATTCACTTGATTATATCAGCAAGTGCACTATATAGATTTATCATTAAAGCAAAATCCATGAGAACTGTTTTCCAGACTTTAGTTAATGTTCTTATGACACATTTGGCCCACGAAAAGGATGAAAAACAGTAGTGCTTTGAAGCAATAGCCAGTAAATGCCGCTGTGGTTTACCAAGAGTGGGATGCACAACATATTAGACCACAGTTAATGAAATTAAACCATTTCTTATGTTTTTTAAATATGTCCTGTATTACTTGCTTGGAAACTACACAACTGCTTCATCTTTTACTTTTTTCCATAGTAAACTGTATCTCTTACATCTACTGGTAATTAAATCAGTAAGTGACTACCACTGTTTTGTATTTTACAATGCTGTTTAAGGCAAAATAACTCAATAAATAAACTGTATGTTCTTTTCTGTTTCCACATAAAAATGAAATTCTAGCTTTATGTTCCTTATTCAAAGATTTGGGAAAAAGATTACTGTGAGGAAAACAGGACAAAGTATTTGCATACTACCTACTTGGTAGATGTGCATTGATAATTAGCTTCCTTCCATAACATGACCATGAAATGTGGATTTAATATAACGCTTTCTTTATGCAGTTTGATAGAAAAAATTCTCCTAGCGGATATTTTGATGTTGTAGATTTTTAAAGCTTTCACTCCAGTCTTCATATACATTTTCTTCAAAACAATGAAGTGGCTTGTGTACCAAAATGAAACATTGTCCTCTATTCTTCTTGAAGTACTAAACAAATAATCTTTAAAAAAATCGATCTTCTTCTTTGGCATTTTTAAATACTTACACGCTAATTATACATCCACGGTTGAGGCCTAGCAAAGTTAAATCCCTAAAGAGGACTACATGTCTCCATTATATAACAATACATCATATATTTTCATATTTACATCAATAAATCTATGAAAACATAGCCTTTTTCCCACAGAATTTAAAACAGAGAGCTCACAGGTCAAAACGGATTTCTTTCTAGCAGGTCAATCAGCTGTTATCTCAAGCTAAAGGCTCAATTCCCCGAAGTCCTTCAGGCTTTCCAAATGAAGTGCTTCACACATGGTATTTTAACAAGTTAATTTATGACTAAGTAAGGTTAACTAATAAACTTTTCCAATTACCATAATTAGTTAACAGTAAACCGATGGACGGTCAATAGTTCAAATCGTTTTTACACTGAGTCACTGTCAGAAGCCACTACTCTTCTTACCCAGGGACTGTCAAGCCACAAATTTTGCTAGTTACAGTCATCAGCAAAGTACGAAGATTTATATGTAAGAGATTAGTCATGAAATAGCATCCAAAACAATCTGTAACAGAAAAGGCAAAGGGTAAGAGCCTTTTTACCACTTTCTTCTCTTTGCTACTTAGAAACATTTTAGTATATCTTTGGAAGAACACAGATACAAAAATTCAAACTCTTCTTTGCTGGGCAGCACGAGAATGAAGATACGGGACCTTCCAATCAACAGAACGTGTTTTCAGACAAGTCACTTTTCCAGATAAAAACATTAAATGTCAACAGTGGAGCTCTCATTGCAACTTCCAATACTGAGACTACAATTTCTGCATATATTAAACCAGAAGTCTCCTAAAGAGAAACAAAATGAGATCATTATTGTGCTTAGCAGAAAACTGTCCTGATTAGCAAAAGTGTTGAATAACATGGTCTTTAACATGAGTTACACTGCACACCAAAGCAACAGTGAAGCTCAGATCACATACCCTTATTTCCATAATCATTTTCACATGTCTAGAATGCATTAAACACAGTACCATCTTAAAAATGATAAGCAGACATTCCTTTGGAAATTAATTCAATATTTAGTATGTCACACTCAAAAAAGACATCCCCCTTTTGTAACACAGAAAAATTGGAACATAATTAATAACTATAAGGATGTTTATTATTTCATTTGCCTTAATTTTGTCCTACAGGCACAAGCATACACTACATTTGTGGAATAATGGCATTCATGTCTAGAATACTGTATTCTAACAATGTAAGCCATAAGTCTTTCTCTGAAAAAAAAAAAAAAAAACCACCACAAAACAAAAACCATATACAGAACCTAGAAAAAAAATAAATAAAAAATCAACATGGAACCTTCTTTACCATGCATTTCCACATACCTCACACTAACTACTCCTGCTGACAGACTTTGATCTCAATAGTCTCCAATCACTTCCCAGAAAGAAACAAATGCACACATCACAGAACATTTCATTTTACCAGATTCCATCCCCACAAACAAAAGTTTAAGCCTACGCGTAATTTTGAATCCCCATATGCTAGCATTGCAGAAGTTAAATCCAAGGGGTCCAATGCAAGTATAGTAATTAGGAGTTGCTGAGAAGAGTTCCTTATGCTATGAATATTGCTTTATGCTGACTTTTGAAGACAATCAAATTCTTCCCTACAGACTGCATCTTGGTTATCTACACTGAAGTTAATTCTCATGTTAACTTCACTTAGAGTAACTCTTTATGGAAGAACACTAAAATTACCGTGTCTGCAACAGCAGTATTATTGCTTATTCTTAATTACTATTTCCAGAGACAAGCCCGTGGTGGTTCTCACCCTGGCAAATTGAGTTCAACTATTAAACACTTCACTATGAAGATCTTGATTACCTGTTCCAGACAAACGGGATAACTTGTGAGAAGTCACTGAATAATTTGTAATAGGCAAGCAGAGCTAAGTGACATTCTCCCTGAAGATCACACTACAAAACATGTCAAATTAAGCTTTAACTTAATCTTCTTTCAGGACTTTTCATTATGTTGCTACAACAAATTCAGAAGATCTGCATACCAGAATGGAAACTAATTTTGCAGTGTTAAGAAGCCCCTCTTCAGCAAATGGATAATAAATTATGATAATTAAACTTTTCAAATTATATTTGTGCTTTGAAGAACGTATATATAAGTGGGGGAGCAAGGGGGAATTCCAATTATATGATAAAATTATATGATTAAATACAATTATATGATAAAATACATAAAATAATCTAACATCAAGCTTCTCCATTTACATCACAATGCATTTGTTACTTCTTGTCATGGTTCCACAGCACATGATAGGGTAGCTCCCAAGGCTCCAGAAATAAATAAATACAGGAAAGAAATTTTTTCAACACACTGACCAGAATGTGTAAATAATAATCAGACATATGTTTCAAATAAATTCCCAGAGGAAATAGTTAACTAATAACCTTTTCACAGAAACAATGTGTAGATCAGCTATATGAAATGGCAACTGCTGTTAAACACGCTAACTTCCAATAGGCTTCATCCCATGATGGAAAACTGCACATCTGCCACTACATTCACAGGTGGAAAGATTTAGGCTGTTATCTTGCCAGCCCAAAGTATTTCATTGTAACAGAGGACAATACACAAATGACAAACCGTACAAAAGGCACAATCTATTTACATAAGGAAAACACGGAAAGAGAAGATTTGTTACAGTAAATTTACCCCATAACAGTGATCCAAATAAAATAAATGTTTTTTTTAAAAAAGG
Source organism: Thinocorus orbignyianus (assembly GCA_013400375.1). Taxonomy (NCBI): domain Eukaryota; kingdom Metazoa; phylum Chordata; class Aves; order Ciconiiformes; family Thinocoridae; genus Thinocorus; species Thinocorus orbignyianus. Next base: position 1,369,152 of record VXBW01006074.1, on the reverse strand, counting down.
TAAAGATTCCTAACTGATGACATGCTACCGGAATACTTATGCTCCAAATGCCTTTTCAAGAAGAATTTATGCCCATAGTGACATGGACACACATAAATGTAGTGTGTAAAAGAGAAGGAAACATACAAGAAAGGAGATCTCACTTCTTGTATAAGGAACGCATAGTTTTTTTATTTCCTCTGCTAAGTATGGCATCACTGTAGAGTAAGGTCAAAAATACCCAGATGTTTTAACAAGAAATATTCAGAATTATCTTGCTGATGATGCAAATTTTGTTTTTCCAGAATACAGTTGTTAGTGTTACAAATGGAGACTGCTGGCAGTTTTAGAAACCTACTTACATAGAATTACTCCAACAACCTCCTTACAGATAATGCATTTGGTACATTTTAAAGAAACAGTTACATTTTAAAAACAGTTTTACAATTCATTAAGCTGCTTTTTCAGCTGCACATAAACTGACGATTCTCAGTTATATTCCCTAAAGATCTGCAGAAGTCTAAAGCATTTCTGCTGCAATTGTATAAACTGAGTAATTTGAAAACCAAAGAAAGAGTAATGGTATCTTAGAGGAATGCCACCTAAAGGAATCTCATCTGGGAGGATATACATTTTGCTAGTATACTTTGCTAATATGAAAAATACCACACCTATGCAGGACATACTCATGGGAAATGTAAAAAAACAAAGATAAGAAAAAGAAAAAAAAATTACAAACGCACTCATGCTTTAGTTGCATCCAGCAGTCACAAAACGGGTAGATTATTTGCATATTCAAGCAACTAAAGGAAAGGTCAACCTTCCTTAGGAAATAAAAATCCCAAAGAAAATGATAGCGGAAATGAAACCAAGGGAAAAAGGTGTTTGGATCTATACCCTAAGAATTGCCTACAGCAGCGCATTACAGACAGGTCCCTGGAGTCTGGCTGAGCTTCCACAGCAGCAGCATTACACCAAAAGAATTGGGTCATCAATGGCATAGCTAGCTGATTAAAAGATGAGGTGATGTATTTACTTATTTTAGTAAGAAACAGCACAAAATACAACCATACAGAGAATTTTTGCATAGATATCAAATGAAGCAAAACACTGAAATCAATCATTATTAGAAGGAAATATAAGTGACTGAGGGACCTCAAAGAGATTGTGTCATACTTATTTGCAAAGAACACAGAGGAAACCAAGCTAATCTCACCACCATCCTCCACACACCCAAATCATAAACTGAATAAATTAGTATTTGTTTCAATAATACTACACAAGGAAGACTTTTCTTGTTAACCAAGAATTATCTACAGGCCAGGTGTGGTAGCTCTTACAAAAAACATTGTAACTGACTTTATACCATGGACAATATTACTGCTTAGGGTAGCTTCGGACACAAATAGTTGATTTCTTTGCAGAGCATGCCTAAGCAGCTGTGTAGAGGCCTGCTTCACAACTCTGTACAATTGCAGCATCCCTTTTGCAAACACAGTCTTCACTTGTACCTCCTATAATAAAAAATTTCTATCCTCTTGACTCCTACTTTAAATTCCTCCTCTACATCTCCAAACCAGATAAGACTTCTTCTTTTTTTTCTTTTTTTGTTTGTTTTTACTTTTTTTTCTTTTCTGTCTTTAAGATCAAGGGGAAAAAAAAACAATCCAATTTTTTATGGCAGTGTATGTGCAGAAATCTTACCATATTAGACTGGCTATGCAGTGACATCTTCTGAAAAGACCACTAAATAGTAGTGGTATATAAAAGAAATGAAGCCTTTTTTTACAGAAAGTTACCCCTTCAAAACTGAGGGACTAAATCCTACCTAAACACCAACAACACGTCCTGCTTTGTAAATTTTCAACATAGGGATGTTACTAAAAGAATTTCAACTGTTTTCCCCTCCTAAGAGGAATGCACAAAGTATTTTTGGCACAATGCTACAAGCATGTTACAGCGTAGCAGAACGTAGAATTCCATCAACTTTGACATCCTCTTCATTGAGGTAGTATTGATTCCAGCCCTAATAGATAAAGCACAAATAATCCTACGCAATGCACATAAATTCAGTGTAAGTGATACGAAGAGGGTATCAATAATTATTTTAAACACACAAAGAACGTAAACAATTAAGAACCTGCAAGACTGCATCTTTCAGAAAGTAAAAGCCAATGCACTAAAATAAGACCTTAGGATTGCTGCAGCATGTGATACCAAGACCAGCTTATAAATTCATTCAGCTCTGAGATGCCCTCACCTGGGGCAATGCCATCATTCCCTCTGCCTTGCATTGCCTCCAGTGCTCATATGGGCATGTTATAAGCCAGATAAATGGTTAAATTGACTGAAAAATAGCTCTCAGAAGGAGCAATTTCCAGCTGGATCCACAAGCTGAACTAACTGCTCACATATCTGCCTGATCATTAGAAGGTGTGGGAAGCCTGCTGTCAGGAGTGGAAAGGAGGACCACCCCCTTACACAGTAGTATGGTCCTACATCAGGTAAAAATAATAGGAAATCACATCTTTTGCAAGACAGTACAGATGAGGTTTTAAAACTCCCTTATCCTTATGAAAATGCCTGCAACCAAAATCCAGCACGAAAACACTTCAATAATGTATATAAGAATAAACAGTCATCAAAAGTTTCAAAAAGACTATGTCTTTGCAAGAGCTAGAGCCAAGTTTGACATCTTTGTTCCTTGAACCCTTAAAGCCTTCCACTACAGATATGATTAGACTGATAAAGCAGTCTATAAAAACCAGGAATCTGGCTCAAACAGTGTAATCATGGCTGAGGGGAAACAAAGTAAATCTCTGAATCCATTAAAAATGAGATATTATAATTACAAAGGAAGAACAAACTACTGATGTGTTTCTGGGATATTCTTCCTTGCAAAGGTAACTGTTGCTTGGTTTGATCTACTTCCTAGAGATCTCCAGCATCAAGGCCCTGTTGTGCTAGATCAGTGATTCTGAAGAGTAGCTATGAATGCCACCACTACATTAATTTAGTAGACTGAAGTATTGAAACCCACTTTGAAAGTAGAAGTAGATCCATAACATAAGATACTATCTGCATATTACTAAAGTCTGTTTCAAATCTAAAGATCTAAAGCACTTAGAGCTTAAGGATCTGGAATCAAGAAAATAAGGAGACAGATGGGTGGGCAGGACCAACAAATTTAGGATTTGGCACTTTCCACCTTGCACCCACGCAAATAAATTAACTAGAATATTATCAATTAGTGTTGGAAAAATTTGCTGGGATTTTTACCATTAAATGACAAAAATTAATAACATGTATTTCTTCCACAGGATCCCTGTATGTAATTACAGACCACATACACTCAGAAGAAGTTCAGATGCTTTGGATTCTCCATGGTAGCAACAAAAGAGAAAAGAACAGACTGTCAAACATTAGATGAAGAGGAAGAGAAAAGGGAAGTTTAAGGTAACTTAAGACAAATCCCTACGGAATAAAGGAAAGTAAAAGATAAGACAGTAAAGATAAAGAAATTGTATAGTAAGTCCCTCTACGCAATCAATAAGAGAGAATAAAGACAGAACGAATAGGCTCAGTAATACAGCTTTGAGTAAAACTGTATAAACAACATCTGAATGTGTCCTTCATTTCCTCAGAACAAGTCCAAACATCTAAAACAGTACTGGTAATATACATCAATACATACATTTATAACATTTGTGCAAGAGAGACAGTGAGAGATCATTCTTCCTATAATATGATCCAGCAGGACCATCTTCAATATCAAGTAACCAAGACAGCCACCTGACCCAATGGTGAGTTACACAAAACAACCAAAGGTAAAATACTTATCATCTGCAGAAAACAGTAGTTTGCTATTAAAAGCCGCTGCATTGTCAAAAGTCATTACTAACTTTCTTAGAACTTCATTGAGCATTAAGAAGGAAACACCCACTAAGGAATAATTGAGGGAGCAAAGTTCCCTGTACTGCATAATTTGAGTTTGTATTAAAAACTATCATTATACAACATTTTAGACTAACATCCAAATTTTCAGTTTAAGACAAAAATGTTTCCTTCACATAAACAGTCTGCATTCAAAACATCATTGAAGAACATAAGAGTTAAACCAAAGGTCCACCTAGATCAACATCCCACCTGGAAACAATGCTGGATTCCTAAGGAACAGCATCAAAACAGGGAAAGTCTCAATGACATTTCCTAGATGATCCTCCAACTATTAAAAACACATGACTCTTGAACCAGAAGGGTTGTCTTTGTTCCAATAGCCTTTACATCATTTTGTTTTCTTCTCTGTATTTATCCAGAGGTTGTTTTGTTTGTTTGATGTAAACCAACAGCAATCACATTGTCTTGTAACAGGGTGATTTTTTACAGTGTGAAATACTTCCCGTGATTACTTTTGCTTGGCATCCTCTGGAACCTGGTATCTACTCAGTTTGCCTGATGACACACAACTCATAATGGAGGAAGTACTTACTCAAGTCAGAAAATTTTTCTAAGCTTCTAGGTTTCTCTTGGTAGGCTGGTCTAACTGTAACCACTCTCACTATTGGAAATGTGTCCTTTATGTTTAGTATACCAGTTTCCGTGGATTTAACTGGGGGCGTTTACCAAAGAAAAGGCAAAAAGAGATGAAGGAATCCTTTGCTACCCAATTTACTATTAATTTGAAAGTACACAGGTGGCACAATCATGACATTTTTTAAATCTCAGAGGACAAAGATGCATTTTTACTTATTTCAACTGAAAGTCTCTTTCTCCAATTCTCATGTGAGCTTTACCAGTCTCCTCTGTGCCCTATTCTAGCTTTTTATTCTCTTTTTAAGCTACAAAAAAATGGATATAAGCATTATCTCCTACCTTATAAACATTGCATATAAAATATTCATATTACATATATGTAATATTGCATATTACATATTCATATTTTAACCTACCATTCTTTTATCGCACATACCAAATTCTCACTAGCGTCTATTAACACAGCACAACACAGAAAGACCCTGTTGAGTCACGGACTGCTATGATTCCTGCACTTTTTCAGCATCTATGCTTTTAAAGAGTGAGATCCTCCTTGTATAAATTGGTCTACATTTCTTATTCAAAAGTATATAATCCTGGGATTTAATTTCAGTGGATCCCAATAACCTTGTCATTCAAATCATAATGTGTAACTGCCCTATTATTATCATTTGATACTCTTTCTAAATCTTATATTTTGCAATGCCTAACAGTAACGTTTTTTCCAACAGGTTATGTGAAAGGGAATATTTCACCTTTGAATTGATGAAAAGTTTTGGAATAATATAAAAGTATTTTTCATGTGTTTTTTTAAATAAAAGATTCATAACATTATACAAATGTCACTAAACCAAACAGATGCATATGCAATCTTGATTCAGGTAAATGACATATTAGCATGAACAATCATAAAAAATGCGTAAGAAGTAAGAAGCTTATTTAATGAAAAAACTTAGAAATGTTTCCATATGTTTTATGGAGTATTCTTTACCCTTTAAATGAGCACATTCAGATTTAGTCGCTGGCTTTGTTTCAGAGAAACCCCATCTGTACACTACATCGCTTACAGGCACATCTCAGTCATGCAATAGCTATGTCACAGCTCATATATCAAATAAAAATCACATTCAAGGCCACACAACCTTATATACTCAACGTCTTCCATTCTATTTAAAGTAATCCTAAGAGAGCTCTTATTGCACCTCACTGCTGATGTCACATGACTTTTGTTGGGGAACAGAGTCCTACAACTGAAATATCAAACAGTTCTTAACACAGATGAAAATGATCTGAAGGACAACTCTATTGTACTTACGTATTCTAGAAGCGGGGGGAGGGGGGAGCAGTTAACAAAGAAACAGGTGTGGAACTAAAAGTATAAAAATAGTAGCACTGCACAACATTACTTTGTCCTGTGCAAAGCAGGATAAAACACAGACAACTTCCAGTAGGCTTAAGGAATTCATCTGACACATTTTGATTCCAAGGCTAATAAAGTTGATTGACCATATCCAGGACCAAAAGCAAAGAAGTTGTTATTTTACCTTCCCAATTTCAAATTGAAAGATGAAGTTCCCAAGCCACTATCCATCAAATTCCAGAAGTCACAGCAGTTAAAATTCCTGCAGACTGGAAAAAGAGCAACATACCCCCATTTTTAAAAAGGGAAACTCCAAGCTGGTCAGTCTCAGCCCTGTGCCCAGCAACAGATCCTCCTGGAAACTACATTAGGCACATGGAAAATAAGGCGATTGGTGACAGCCAATATGGCTCCACTAGGAGCAAATCACACCTGAAAAATTTGGTGGCCTTCTATGACGGCTTTACAGCGTCAGTGGATAATGGAAGAGCAACTGGACTCAAGCAAAGCATTTGACACTGTCTGGCACAACATCCTCGTCTCTAAACTGGACACATGGATTTCACAGATTCACTCTGAATATGGAATTGGTTTGATGGTTGCACTCAAAGGGTCATGATCAACAGCTTGATACCCAAGTGCAGACCAGTGACGAGTGACACTCCTCAGGAGTGCTACTGGGACCAGTGCTGTTTAACATCTTTGTCAGTGACACAGGTGGGACTGAGTGCACCCTCAGTAGGTTTGTCAAGGACACCAAGCTGTGTGGAGTAGCTGACGCACTGGAGGACTTTTTGTCCAGAGGGACCTAAACATATTTTAGAGAGGAGCCTATGAGAACCTCATGAAGTTCAACAGGGCCAAGTGCACACGCCTCCAGGGCTACAATCTAACTGACATTATCGAGACATGGTGGGATGGTTCTTAGGGCTGGAGTGTTAGAATGGAGGGTTACACACTCTTCAGGAAGGACAGACTGGGCAGACGGGGACGGGGTATTGCCCTCTATGTCAACAACCAGAAGAAGCTCCACCCGGGGATGGAAGAAGACCTGACAAAGAGCTTATGGGTCAGGATTAAAGGGAGCACAGGGGCAGGTAATGTTACAGTAGGGGTCTGCTACAGACCACCAGATGAGAGTGGTCTTATCTGCACTTCTGAGACCCCACCTGGAGTACTGTGTCCAGCTCTGGAGTCCTCAACACAGAAAGGACATGGACCTATTGGAACAGGTCAGTNTCTATGATTTGAAGTGCAAGGTCCTGTACGTGGATCAGGGCAATTCCAAGCACAGGCTGGACAGAGAATAGATTGAGAGCAACCCTGGCAAGGACCTGGGATGTTAGTGGGTGAGAAGCTCAAAATGACCCAGCTATGTCTGCTTGCAGCGGACAGTCAACAGCATCCTCAGCTGCACTAAAAGAAACACAGCAAGCAGGTTAAAGGAGGTGATTCTGCCCCTCCTGTGAGACTCCAATTGGAGTACTGCATCAAGCTCTAGCACCCTCAGCATAAGGATGACACAGACCTGTTGGAACAGGTCCAGAGGGGGGCCACAAAGATGATCAGAGGCCTGCAGCACCTCCCCCGTGAAGGCAGACTGAGAGAGTTGGGGCTGTTCAGCCCAGAGAAGAGAAGAGAAGGCTCTGGGGAGACCTTATAGCAGCCTTCCAGCACCTAAAAGGGGGCCTACAGGAGAGATGGGGAGGGACTCTTTATAGTGTAAGGATAGGATGAAGGGTGATTATTTTAAGCTGAAAAAGGGTAGACTTAGATTAGCTAATAGTAAAAAATTTTTTACTGTGATGGTAATGAGACACTGGAACAGGTTGCCCAGAGAAGCTGTGGATGCCCCATCCCTGGAAGTGTTTAAGGCCAGGCTGGATGAGGCTTTGAGCAACCTGGTTGAGTGGGACATAGCCCTGCCCACAGTAGAGGGTTTGGAACTGGATGATCTTTAGGGTCCCTTCCCACTGAAACCATCTTATTATGTTTCTATCCATATTACATGGAACTTCATACATCCAGTAACTTTTGCAGCAAGAAAAAAGTATGAACAGCCATGATAAAAATCTTTGAAATCATACAAACCCAACCCACCTTCTCCACAGAACTGCTTGAGCAAGAAGAATGCTGCTGAAACACTTACCTATTTACCTTTTCTTGTTGTTGTTTTTTAATGATGATTACTGTCAGGAAGTTTCCTTTGCCAAAGAGAAATTGTGCAAAACAGAAAAAATATCTGAGGTAGTCAAGTAAGTATAAAACCCTCACAACAAAACCCAGCTATCTTCAATTAAAAAAAAAGATATTATTTCTTGTCAATGTCTAGAATTAAAATATATCTCTGAATTATTATCATATAAAGATGATTATTCAATAGTTGCTGCTTAATAACTTTCTAAGAAGGTAAAGAAATTTTCCAGTAGCATATGAAATAGCTAAAAAACACCTTATGTTTTTCCTTTTGATGTTTTTTCATTCTGAAGTTTACAATGATGAATGACACAGCAATCATCAAGAAATTATATTACACTCGTTTAACTTCTAACAGTCGGATTCATGGAGTTTACCTCAGCAGCATTTAATAACTTGCATTTAAAACAATTAGTAAAGAAAAAGAAAGTTAAGCCAACTTCTATAACACGTCACAGTCAACAAGCTTTGTAAACTTTTCTCATGATTTGGTATTGTAAGCCTGGATTCTTGCAATACTAATGAAACATTTTATTTTTCAATCACCATTCACTACAGATAAACTGATTAAGTTAATACGCAACAGAATGAACAGAAGCCTCATATACAGAAAACATACACAACAAAACCCAAATTAAACATAAACCAATAGCAGAATATACAACTCTGGCAAGCACCAAAAGCTAACAAGGGTCAACTGCATTAAAGAGACACAGCTTGATCAACAGGATAGTTCAGAAATCAGCTGGCTCCAGTTAAGACATCTCGGGGAAATAACATTTCAAACAGAAAATAATTTGTGAAGCATCAAATAACACAGAATAAAATAAAAAAGGAAGCCTTGTGAACATCCAGACTAATTTCTTTTAAAAGACAGGTCACAGGATTCCCCTACTGTATGTAAACAGCAGTATGAATCTGTCAAAAAGAACAACCCTGCAGTCTCAGTAAGCTGTTGCAGTCTTTTACTCTGTCAACATAAAAAAGGAATTTATTTTGGATAGTGGAACTAGTTACACCTCCATCTGCTAGATGGAAAGTTTCATTTTGAATACATGATGCAGTTGCCTCAAATACCAGTAGATTTGCCTCTTACAAAGCAACTCTTCAAAGCTTGCAAGTAATTTGTGTTACTAGTTTCATCTCCCACTCCAAAGTTCACATGAGCCTTAAGAAAATCAATGGCTTTCCAAATGCCAAAATAATGACTTGAACAGCGTTCAGAAGTGGAGCTGTTCTTCAAGGCTTCTAGGAGGACAAGACAACATACAGCACTAATCTTACATAGGACAACCATGGAGCTATTTCTCAGCATTATGCTCTTTTTGTTTATGTTTAAAGTAAGTGAATGCAAAGACAAAAAATGTTAAAAAACAAAAAGATATTCCCCACTTGAATACAAAGACTTAGCCAAAAGGGAGCACATGTGTTTAATTTAGGTAAAAGTGAATTATAGAAATTATAAATATTTTAACCCTTTTGTTTAAATCATCATTCATTGGCTTAGAAAAAGAAAAAAGCATCCTGTTGCTATGGCCAGCAAGTTTCTGAGCTCCAGTTGGTGAGCTCTGTGCTCACAGGGAAGCATCTTTAAGTGTACTTTGGCTCTGAACTGTGATTTTAAGTGCAACTGCACTCAGAAGTTGCCTTCTAATTGACTAAAACCAAAAAGCTCTGTACTACTGCAATGAAATAGAACATGACTCCTAAGTATAGAAGAAAATTGAAGCGGGTTTTACAGAAACAAAGGACTTACCTTTTCCCTTCAGATCATGAGATGCCAGAAAGACCTCTACTGATGACAACATACTAAACAAAGTACTACTTACAAAAAAGGTTTCAAAACAGCAATAAAGCAAAGTCAGAGCTGGTTACAAAAATTTACACGTGGCCCTACTTTACCTGTTGTATCTGCTCATTATTTTTCACTACCATTTTGGGTAGCAGTTGCACGTTATACTGCACAACAGAAAAAGAAGTGAGCCTTAGAGAAGAGTTGCTTAAAAGACTATTCTTCAAATTTCAGAAAGGTAAATGAACAAATTGCATCTCTGACCTTTTTGATGCAACTTCTTAAAGACAGCTTACCCACATGAAGAAATCTGACACAATCACCATTTCACCAAGGTTATAAAAAGCACTTACCTCTGATTGAGAAGAGCCAGTATTCATTTCCACACGGAAGTCAACAGCCACCTCAAATTCACCTCTTACCTGTGATTCCACCCATATAATCAAATTCAAGATTCTTAGTTCCAAGAATAGCAGTCTACTATCAGCTGTACACAGAGAATATTCCCATATTAAGACTCTCCTTCATTATTCTCCATATTTTATGCTACAGGAACATAACCTCAGTCTAGACTAGGGCCAGCTCTGTCCTGGCTGGGATTCCCTGACAGTCTGGCAGTGGGGCCCAGGAGGACACCCCTTTTACCTGCCCTGGGGCATTGTGACTGCATTGCTGTCACAAAGAGTGACAGTGGGGTGACACACAAAGCTCCTCAGGAAGAGCAAGTCACACTCTGCTACAGGTGTTGGGTGTCAGCACTGGATAACCCTTTACTACTCCTTTCCCAGGCAGAAGAAAGCCAGAAACCTAAATCTTACCTTCGCACCATCAGATCTCTTCAATATCCTGACACCTCAAATGATTATATTTTTCTACCATTCTTTGTAAACTTTTCAAACTGACTTATGCAGTATTTCTGCGATCTATCAGAAGCTTATATTTTCATACATGAAATGTGAACTGGAATTCCAAATAGATAATATCCAGGCATATACTAAGGCTGGCATACGAAAGCTTCAAGTTTCCCCATTCTTTGCAGTAGAAACTTTTAAAGCACTATAAATGCACAGGAAACAAATATGATACCAGAATGTGTTCAATTATATTCAAACAACAGAGTAAAACACTGAACATTCTGCAAAGGAGATTAAGGAATGTGACACATACACAGAGAAATTATTTGACACAGAAAATTCATACTGCATTACAGCCAACAAGAATTTCAAAAGAAAATTAAAGAAATTCTCACAAAAAGCTAATTAACATAGATGTACTCATGCCATTTTGAAAGCCTAAAAAAAAGCCACCTGGTCCAATAAAATATAGCCTCATGTTCACCCTGGAAGCCTTTGTACAGTTAGATGGGTTCCAGAAAAGACTGGGCAATATTATAGAAACCTAAATGACAACCTTCGTAGCACAGACCAGCTTCAGAATGTAACAGGGAGGGACACAGACAAATTCAGTTCTCTAGAAAATCATCCATTTTCCTTGCACATGCACTTTCAAGGTATTTTGTTATAAAGTTTGCAGCTTCTTTTTCTGCAGCCCAGTTTTCTCACCAAATGCTACCATAGCAAATGCAGCTTCTGACTGAATGCTTGATAGACAACCATTAGAAAAAACATGTTCTTCAGTGAATGCTCTGAACAGGATTTCTCTATTTCATCTCATAACCATACATGTAGACTTTTTAGTGCTTCCTGCAATGCCTTAAAACTGATCACCAGCTCCTTTCTGTTGATCATTTTCTCCTCCAGTTTAAGCTACAACAGTTCTTTATTGACATTACTAGAAACTCCCCTAAAGTTTTATACTCAAACTTAGACAAGTCATTCATATGAAGGCAGCAAAGGAATCAGGAGGGCATAAGATGGGAAAACCAAGACAATGACAATAGTTTAGTCCAGTACTATTCCTTTTTTCAGCTAGTTTTTTTCCTGTATTTAAGGAATAGCCTGTACATGTAAAGAGAGTTTCTCAAGTACCTGTGCAAATTTACAGAAAGTAAATTTTATGAATTAAAGAAATAGTTGTTCTTATTGCTGAATATGGTAGAGGTACTATCTTGGTAATAAGCACAAATCTGTTGGCAAGCTGTGCTTCATTGATAACACATGGGATACCGCAACACACGAATAGATAGCCGCATAAAAGTGATCCCACTGGGAAAGTAGCCTGGACACGAAGTACACATCAAAGCAAGTTTTATAAAAAGCTCTCTTGAAAGACAGAAGATCAAGTGCTTAGCACTTTGGTGATCACAATCACCTCATCTAAGCCCAGTGGACGGAATATAGAGTTAACTGATGAAACCAGGAGCTATGAGAGCTACAGCAAGATGCAATCATACGAGCTTTCAACAGAACTGCAAATGCTGTTATGTCAGTGGCTAAAAGCTTTGCCTTAAAGCTTATAGTCAGCCTAAAAAGAGTAGACACAAATATCTATGGACTCCTAATGTCTCTGAAGTGTACTGGTCTGTTAGCACAAACAGTTTATTTTTAGACACAGTTTCTTAAGATCATGCCCTGAATGGTCAGAATAGAATACAGCTCAGACTTCCGAACTGTATGTTATGTTCATTGTAACACAATTCCAGCGCCTTTGAAAAGCCACTGAATACACACAGAAACTATATTCTTTAGAAGTTAAGTGGGACTCCAGAAGAATCTGCAAAAGATTAAGTACAACAGGTACCTAACAGGTGTTTTACATTGTACACCCTACAATTCTAAACTTGCCAGTCCAACTTTCCCTGCCAAGAGCACACCAAGCACACAGTCTTAACCACTTACAACAGCAAACATTGACTGTTAAGCACTCACAAAAAATTGCATTTAAAAATTGGAAAGCATGAAAGACAGTACAACTGTGTGTGTTTGTTTGTTTTTTTTTTAAAAAAAAAAAAAAAAAACAAGCTCAAAAAAATAACCCCAAACCAAACCAAATAAAAAAACCACCAACACACACCAATCATACTCTATGTGCCCAATTCCTTGGTTTATAGCAGGCTATAATAAAAACAATCCTTTTGCTTTGGTACATTTTGAAGGGTGGGGAAGAGAAGGTTTTGATCCCTTCTGGTAGGTAGGGCTGCCACTCGTCTCTATCCTACTGGGTAAAAATGGACTCACCTTCTGACAAATCACAACAGGCTCATGGGATATCCAAAGTGCCTCTGAAAATACCTATTTTTATTTCTAACTCTAGTCATCCTTTGAAAGTGTAAAGGTTTGAAACCTTCTGTTTTACCAAGCAACTAACTAAACCAGGCTCTTATCTAACTCCTTCTTTTGCTGACACTCACTGCAGATGAATGGTTAATTCTTCACAGTGGTAACAAGGGTGAAGATACTCAAAAAAGAGCATAATTCTGCATCCAAAAATTTAGTCGGCGTCTGGATTTCTGTGATGTTATGTTGGTACATATGTTGAAGGGAACATCACAAACCTGAGATTGCACACAGGAGAATGAAAAACGCTGACTAATATGAGAATAAAGAAACTGACATAAAAGAATAGATGTACCCGGCCGCAGTACGTCCCAGAAGACAGGTAAAAATGAGATGGAGCATAAGAAGGGAACTCAAAGCCTCTGCAGAGGAGCAAGTTTTTATAATGCTGGAATTCTTACATCTTCCTCTGAATCATCCTGTACTCACTCTCAGAAACCAGACAGAGCCAGACTGCAATATTCTCCTGTTAAGGTGACAATTTGTATGAGAAAGAACTAAATGTAGTTCCTTAACAAGAGCAGACCCCTTAGAGCAATGAAGCTTTTCTTCTTCCAACAGCAGATTCAGAAGAAATATGTCAATGTATAAAACTGAAAAATTTGAAAAATTACTGGAATACTTGAAAAAATTCTTTGCATCAGTCTAGATTTAAGACATTTCTCATTTCTATAATGCTATCCAACAGTTGCATTTCTTCTTAATATCTTTATTTTCTACACAGTCACCGCACACACCCTGTAATAACTGAGGAAAAAAATAATTGGTACCAAAATCCCCAGCTCAACAGAACATTTACAGCTACCACGCAAGAGACAATTTCATCCCTCCATACCTAATGGATCAGATGCCCTGGTCTTCACTAAAGAAAAGCAGAAAAAGTGGCAAATCAAAAGGAGAAAGGAAAAAAATTGGAACAAAGATGTCCAACAGAAGAAAAGGGTTGACTTTACTGGGATCCTACATAAAAGCAGTAAAAGGAGGAAAAGACATGAATTAGATGCAGCAACAAAGCCAGGGTGTAAAGACAGGAAAAAATCAGTATAAGAAGGTCTAATATCTGGATTTATTTATCATCTTGCCTTCAAAACAACGAAAGTAAAGCCAAAAATTGAAGGTAAAAAAGGAAGAAAAAAAAAAGAAAAGGCAAACCACACGTTTGGTTTGATCTGTGTCCATACCAGCCCTATGATGTAATCATAACAGAAAGAAACTAAGCTCAGACTGGACACTATGCTTATTTATATGATCTCCAACTAAAACAAAGGTGTTTCTGGAAACAACTCTGATCATTTTCTCTGAATTGACAGCAGCAAATTGTTTAGTTCCAAGGTATGTTTCGGAGGATGTTAAGCAGACGTAGCAGCTCTTATTTTGCATGAGACAGAGCTTCCAGAATTCAGGAGATGTGGTTAGACATAACACTCCAACATCTCCTTCGTTTCAAATTAACATATCACAGTGCAATACTCATGGTATGTAAAAAGTACAACAACAATACTGCAAAGGATCACTTTCTCACAATAGTACAAGACTTTAAAGCAAGATCAAAGCAGATACATCTGCTGTGCCGTATTTAATTTTTCTGTCACACAAACAGAAGGGACATTCACTAGATACTGTTAAATAACGCTAGAAAAGAACACCTCCCTTTCTTTGTTTATTACTCAGTAATTCCCCTCCAAAAATGTTCTGGACGCTGTAAAAGGTTAATTTAAAATTTTTCTTCTTCATTATAGTTTCCTGAGAATCCAATGTTTCACTAACTTTCTCCGTCCTATTGTTACTACCTTTTTATGTTACTGGGTATTACTAACATTGGTAGAATTTTTCTCCAAAAGTACTGCACACCTTTAGAGGCATAACACTAACCTAAACAATTCATAGTCAAAGCACTGCTCTAACTGTAGCTTAGTACTTTCCAGCAAAAATACACTTTGTCTGTACCATTATGTTATTGAATGTGTCTTGCATTAATTTAATTCTATGACTATGAGGTGGACTAGACACATAGGAAAAACATTATTCGTTAGTATTCTTTTGTGACAAGGGACACGATCATCATTCCTCATACAGTCTGCATTTCAATAGCTTAACAGCATTACCACAAGATAAATTCCTGGAGAGGAATATATTTTTCCTTGAATATCCATGCAATTACAAACTGGGATTTGGATCTATACTCTCCAGGTTTAAAATAATCATAACATAAATAGGTTTTTTAAAGGTCTGACTTAATACAATAATAAATCACATGGCATCAGACTTGCAATTGCTATTGTGGTGCATAATACTCTGGTATCTTTCTATGGCAAGAATACAATTGGTATTTATCTTCTTTGTCACAGAAAATTGAAATGCCCCCATAAATGGAAAGCAATTTTCCATGTAATTCACTAGAGTTCATTAGAGCATACTAGCATTTTGTAAACTCTTCGTACTGTAGGAGCTGTTATAGTAAGTTTTAAGCAGCAGTCCAATATTCAGAATCTGTCACATGATTTCAACTCGGCACAACTTTTATTTGACTAAGACTATGTACATTATGTAAACTCACTGCTCAAGATCAGCCTTCAATATTATATGTTTGCAAACAGAAACATGTTTAATACTTTATAGAGTTGCTTACTGTTAAATCTATCTACTTCTGATAGAAGTGTTTTTTTTCCCAAAGATTACTACTACAGCAAACATTTTTATGACAAGAAGTTCCTCAAAGCAAAATTTTCAATTCTGTACTTAATATTTACTCATTTCATTCACAATCCCTAATAATCTATTGCATTCAACATTTCTTTAATGATACGTCTCACCTCATCAAGACCAAAAAGTCTAATTAGCCTGCCACTTTCCAAACTGCAAAATTTCTCATTCTGAATATCAAGGAGGGAGATAATGCTATAAGATGTTACAATTTCTTTTTAAGTGATCCAAGTTGTTTCAGAATCAGAAAGCATTTTTATTAACTTTAACCCTACAACAGCAAAAAAATGTCATTCTGTTATTCAAACAAACCTACCATTCTGCACAGCATTACAGTCTGAACCAACTATTTCACTCAAACAGAACTAAATTTGTAACACAGGGATATAATACACTCTTTTCTCATTACTTTTTTTTTTTTTTTTAATGGATAAACCTGAGGGTATTGTGGTTTGTTTTTCCTCGAAAAGATCTTCAGTAAGAGCATAACATCTGTAAGTGACAACCTGTGTGGGGAAGTTAAACTCAAGTATTTTATTCTGGATGTACTGTAAATTTGGAGAAGAGTTAAATACCCAATTTAGTCACTATCTTTGTGCTTTTTTTATGCTTACAATATTTGGCACTTACACCTGAAATAGTGGGGAAGATCCACACTTTGATATAGAAACTTAAATACTTTGTTTAACCAAATGGAAAAAAAAAAACGGAAGACATGGATGTATTAGGGAAGGATGAAAGGCACAGAAAGGGATTCTTATACCAAACTCTAACTGGATGCTGAAATTTAATAGCTGACATTATTTTAATGCATGTAAAGGGCATTCACTTAAAACAGTACAGAACCACAAGGAGAGAGAAGATCATGTATGAAAATATTATACCTCAATTTTACAGTCCAAGTTAAGGATCTGCTATTGTTTGTGTACTGGGGGGGGGTTGTTTGTTTGTTTTATGTTCACTCCAACTGTGGCATTTTAAAACAGCACTCCAGAATGTAATAGCACACATTTAAGATTTTTAAATAGCAATTACTAAAGCCCAAGAAATGAAACTTATGAACAAGACCCTGTAACAGGCAGTTTTAGCAGCCCAGCTAAAACAGCTTTGTTTACATTTTAAGATGAAAAGTGGTTCCATGAAACCACAAACAGAGAAGATTATACCATTGCTAGACATAAATTGTTGATCATTTTTGTCGTATCACCTGTATGCATCTTTATTTCCTGCTCTGAGTACCTCACTATATCATATAATGGTTTGCGTTGGAAGGGATCCTAAAGATCATTGAATTCCAACCCCACTGCCACAGAGAGGGACACCTCCACCAGACCAAGTTGCTCAAAGCCCCATACAACCTGGCTGTGAATACTTCCAGGGAAGGGGCATCCACAGCTTCTCGGGGTAACACAGTCCAGCATATCACCACTCTCACAGCAAAGAACTTCTTCCCAATATTTAGTCTAAATCTACCCTTTTTGTTGGTTTAAAACCATCCTATCGCTACATTCTGTAGTAAAAGAGTCCCTTCCCTTCTTTCCTGTAGGCCCTGCTTCAGGTACTGGAAGGCTGCTATAAGGTCTCTCTGGAGCCTTCTCATCTCTGGACTGAACAAACCCAACTCTCTACACCTGTCCTTATAGGCCAGGTGCTCCAGTCCTCTGATCATCTTTACGACATTCCTTTTGACTCATTCCAACAGGTCCAAGGCCTTCATTATGGCCTTCTCATTCACGCTTTACTCTGGTATCAGCAACCACGGACGGCTTCCTTGTTCACTCTGAATTTGACAACTACTTTACGTGCTACCCCAAAAAACAATCTTTCCTTCTCTTATGTCTGAAGCTTTATTTTATGTCTGCACTGAGCTCTTCTCAGAAATCTTCCCCTTCCTCTTATGCAGCAGATTCATGACTTCAGTTCTTCCCAGTCATCTTGTCACAATGCTAAATTCCAGTAGCTTAGTCTCAACACGCTCTATTGCTCTTAGAAAAGAAGCCACCACCTCAACCTCCCTGTAGAGTTTTTCACCTGATGCAGTAACATGGCAGCTAGAACAAGGCAAAAAGGCAGCCTACCTCCCTGCTGTCCAAACACACCTTTCTTAATAGAACAAGAAATAACATCGGGCTAACAGCTGAGCAAACAAAACAGGTGCTCTCAGTCACAGCTTCCATTGCTATTTGTGCAAATAAACTACAGACTCTGGAGGAAGGGCACTATTTATAGCTCTAAGCTTAGGTGTCTTGTTTTTCGTAGCCCACCAACATACTCAACAAGAGTTCACTGTTAATTTCAACCTATACACTGAACTGAGCTCTCTGGCAGTTCTGAAATACAATTCAACTGAAGCAGTTTACACACATTTAAGTATATCTATAGATTTCATGTTTATACGTATTCCTTTCACATCATACTAATTTTTTTCAGCTTTTCTTTTACTCCTTGACTCTGCTGTTGACACTACGTATACATTTACTTTCCCCACAACAGATGTTTAAAAAGTCTCAAGTGGACTTTAAGTACATTAGATTCTTTAGCACAATGTTATAAATCAGAGTTAAGCTGGTATGAATGCCTTAAGTGTGGCTGCTGCTATTCTTTCACCTGAATACTGTCTTTTTCAATTGCAAAGCTTACTAATATGAATTTGACTGGAAAAAAATAAAAAGGCAATTATAATTACTGGTTTACATGTATACTTCATACGTGAGTTCCTCATTTCAGGCCACTACAGGATCACTTCTTCAGGCAGATTTATTAAGAAGAAACTCAAAAAGTAAAAGCCCATTGATTACATATGACAGTGATAAAATGTCCCACCTATCCCATGTTCAGTGTAAGTCAGTTCATGACTTAAGAATATCCCTGAAAATATTTACAAGAAGAGGAAATAAAAGATTATACACAACTACAGTAAGCTCAAATAATTAAGATAAAGAACAAGTTTTGCTTAGGTTGCTTATTGACACTCTGTTTCCATCTGAAATTAGAGTTGATAATCTACCAGAATTTCACAGAAATGTACAACGTATAAAAATAACAATATTTACACATTGCATTCGGAAACCTACACGAAGGATGAGGACTCGCGTGGGTACAATCACCCATGCACCTTTTACTGTGCAAGTTTCATACAGCTGTGTCCTGCCACTCCCAAGCAATTACTTAAAAGAATACACTCTTACACTTTGATTTTAAACAGAAAGTTCAAGCTATACTCCTTAAAATGTGTGCCAAAACTGGCCACATTATGTGGAACAAACAGATTAAATGCCAATATGTTGCAAGGAAGTGATTAGAGCTTAACAACCTGCATTACCACAAAACTTCGAAATGTTGGGCTTTTGCTGGGTTTTGTGATTTGGGGTTTGGTGGCAGGGGAGCAGGTACAAGGAAGAAAGCAGTTTTAAAAACAGGGGTATTAGAAAGGCAAGTCACTCATTTCATTCTTTTTCCTAAGTGGTTAAAAGAACTATGCAGCAGCTCCACAACCCTTTTTTATACGTACACCTGGGAAGAATACTGAATCCTGTTACTTTCCTCAGTGCTACCCTGATGTGGTTTAGACCAGATGTTTAAATGTTACAGTATGTACATTTTCTTCTCTTCTTCCAAGACAAAAGCAAAATAGGAGGAATATTTGACTTCACTCCACAAGAGACCTATTTAATAGTTTGGCGGTTATGTAAGTAAAGGTAGCTTGGCTAAGTCAATGTTGACGACATACAGAACGACATGATCCTAATGAGTTGGAAAATATTGGCTCTCATGAGAATCAACCAGATGCTACCGCGCTGAGAAAGCTACTGTATTATTGAATTTCATTTTTATGAGGTAAAATTTATTATTCAACCATTAAGGTATCCCACATGAAATCTTGCATAAAATAGTTTTACAGTTACTTTCTGGAAAGTAGATTTTATTTTAACTTTAAGACATCATTTACATGAGGGATTCAAATGCCTATTTGATCACCTTCAACAGAGAAATGTAAGGTCTGCAAGCAATTTTCCCAAAAATACCAGATTAATGGAACCGAACTGTCAACAAAATAATGAACTACCTGAATAGGACAAGGAAAAAGTGGTAGCAAGTTCCAGTTTTCCAGAGTAAACTAAAGCCATGTGTGACTGTGTATATGTTTTCTTGGCAGGCTGAAATGGTTAGAAACTGAGTACTCCAGGTACCTACTTACAAATAATGAAAAAGTACACTGTAAAATTACTCCATAGGATTAATTATGCTCAGCCTTTGAGAGATCTTAACTGCCACTATTTTCCTAAAATGTTGGTATCTGGTACCCTTATCTATTATTAACATCAACACATCTACTTGCAAGAATGTAGAAAGCCTGATGCTTTTCAGACTCATGTTTGTTCCACATTTATAGTGTATGAAAGGCAAAATCAGGACATTTCACGAGCATGTGTCATCATAAGATCTAACACATTGAACTGACATGAAACATACTATTGTGTTTATGTACCAAAAAGTTTATAAAATAAAACCAAAACACAAACATAAATTTCCAAAGAGCTATGTGTGGGTTGAAGACTCCTATTGTCCTTTTTTTTCTCTTCTGTTTTAGATGTAATGCATTATCAAAAAGTTAACAATGCCTTTTTCCTGACCCATGAAAAAGAGCAAACAGTTGTTTACAGCTGTTTTATTTATCCATTTCTTATTTTGCATTTTGTCACTTTATATTCCCATCTACCATTTTAAATTTTGTATTCTTTTTGTTCTTGCACAACTCCTATAGTAGGCAGTATGATTCTTTCTTGTATTTTTTTAATGGTAAAGCCTATTCATTCAAGAAATAATTTTCATCGTTTTTAATGACCTCAAATTTTTTAATTGTCTTGGCTTCTCTGAACCCATACCAGCTGACGTTTGAAAAGAACCTTTGCCAAGCGGGCATTTAAAACTAGGGATTACAAAAGTGCTACGGTATCACTACAACAAAGGGAGTGAGGTGCTTTCAAAAACCTCATTAAGCCATTTCCTCTATCTTTAAATTCTAAATCAGTTATAATCAAAAATTTGTACTTATCAGAACCAGGTCTTAAAAAAGGCGTAACACTTAAACACATTTACAGTAAAGATCTAGTGGAAAAAACATATATCCTCCTTGAAACTCTCATTTTACCCGTCCTCCTTGTCCTGAGCTCAATCACAGTACCATACTCATCTTTTTACGAGTAGTTTTAAGATAACACACCTTATTATATATATATGACAAACACAAATTTTACGTAGTACAGGCACTTCATTCTTAAATTCTGTCACAAACCAAACACATACAGTTTTTGAGATGTCAAAGCTTTTTTTTTTTCCCCCGAATAGCCTACATTTGGACAAGTTAATCAAAAGAAAAACTCTCAACCTATCTGATGAAGACAGCAAGTCTAATAACCAACAAACTATGAAATAATTGAGGAAACAGTTTTTCTCCTAGTAGAAAAAGTTCCTGGAAAGCCGGGGGAGGAAAGTAGGTAGGAGACATAAAAGTGTTAATCTTCAGGCTATTTTCCCTCTCTGGTATTCCATGAATCTATTTCCCAGCAAGAATTTGTACAGGAAAGAGCATGAGAGTTTGCTCCGAGTCCCTACACCACCTTCAGGCTAAAATAGTTTTGAACAAAGTTTTAGAGCAGAAAAGCATTTCTGCTCCAGATGAAACCACAGGACAGAACCTCAGAAACTAGCTATAAATTCTGTTCCTATTTTTGTGGAAATATACAGTGCAGAGCTCCATTTTTAAACTACATTCAGAGAAAGTCTTTCAGCAGCTACCCAGCATACAGGTTCCCAAAGAGGCCTTCATACCTGGAGACTCCCCACAGCACGTCAAAGAGCCAAGAGACATACATTCTCTGACATCCTCTCCTCCTGCAACTCGTGCATGTATCTGTACTTGTCTTCCTATTAAATTTTGACTTTCTTAACTTGTATCGCTTTTCTGCTTTAACGTTCTACCTACTTCTTGTCAGTTTGTCTTCCCCCGCACCTCTCTCCCTTTTTTCTTAGCTGTTCATTTCTCCCTTTTTCCTTCCTTTCCACTTTTTCTTTCTTTATGCCCCTCTAATTCACCTGTTCTTCTTTCCCTACAGCATGTCTTAGACCGTACTGTAAGCATAGTTTCAGTGATGCAGTTTTAAAACTGGAGGAGATGGCTGTGTTGGAAACGGCATACAGTACAGCTGAAGACCATAATTCCCACTAAAAAAGATCTATGAGGACCCAAGGGCTTTTGGTATCACTTCTGAGTTCAAGTTGTACAGAATCAATACATTATGGACATCCATCATTCACAAAAAGCACCAGGTACAAAACCTCAGTAAAGGCGTAAGGAGCTCGGCAACAACTGTTTCAGCCCAATAATGTTCTTCAATCACGACCAAAAAAAAGCGGCAATACATACCTAGGCAGCTGAGAAAGATGCAGGCTATGGGAACAAGTGGTAAACATATCTGAAGCTAGCTATGTGCCTTATGAGCTATATAAACCATAGAATAAAAATTTGAAGCGTCAGTATATTTTCAAAATTGGCAGAACAGATCTCAAAGGTTACACATGACTAGAACATTTCTATAAGAGAACACAGTTGTTCACAAAGGGCAAAAAAAGCCTGGTGTTTCCCTGCATACCAAAATGTGTGAAATCCTGTGATCCAGACCACAGGCAGGTAGATTTGCTGGAAATCTCTGGATAACAGCAGACCATAAAAAACAGGAAGACAAACCACAGAAGTGCTTTCTCTTTTTTGAGAATGTCACATCTGGAAAGGGTTTCTTTCTTTATTTTTTAATAGAGGGGTAAGAATCTAGATAGAGACATAGCCTTTGGTCTTGAAGTATTTCTAATTAGTTAGAAAGACGGTTTTTGGAAGCTTGAAAATGTAAAGGCAGAGGATAACTTGGGCAACAGTACTCATAAAATACAGTTTATGATGCTTGTAACAGCAGAATGAAAGCAATGAATTTCAAGAAAGAGATCCCCGGGGAAACAGGATAAAGTGAAGGTAAGATCTTTAATTCTATAATTAATTTTTCCTGCAAGAACACTACAATTTCATAGGAACAAAATCAGGAAGTGTGAAGAAATAAAGAGAAAGAGCTATGAAAGAAAAAAAGCAACTGTATTTATACTTGCATTATTTGTACAAATTTGATCAAAGAAATAATTAATCCACAACACCACAAGGATAGAAATCTATTTTCCTGAAATAATTTTGTAATACTTCTGTGCATAGCTAAAAATGAGCTGTGATCTGATGGAAAACACAATACCATTGACAAAAAGGCTGATATTTCTATGATATGTTAAGTTATACAATAAAAGCTCATCTGTACACCCACAAAGATACTCAGAGAGAGAATGACAGGAGGGGGAACCCAAATAATACCCTGCCAGACTGCTCCCAGGCCCACCACAGGAGGCATCAGCCCATGAAATGTCAATCTGCACAAGGCCAGAGGAGCACAGGGACATGCAAAGCAGGCAGGAACCCAAATGAAGGACTCCCAAGGAACATTCATCAGCTGCTGTTTTATGTTGGAGAAAATAATCTGAATCTCAGTAAGAGAACATCAGTAATTAACAAATGTGCTTTGTTTACTGAATAGTTCCTTATCGAGTACAGTATCCTGTATTATTAGTTACTTCACTAAAAAAAAAAAAAAAAAAAAAGGCTGAAATTCCAACTTCATGTGCCATTAGTGTCAGGTTTTTTTCAGAAGCTTGCACACATACATATTACTGCTAAAGTAAGTGGAAGTTACACTTAGGACACTAAGTACAAGGATGATTTTCAACAAGACACAATACTAAGTTTTACACAAAGGTATTCCAAAAAAAGGTAGTAGCCTTACAGAATTAAACCAGCCAAGAATTTGGACAAAAGTGTAGCAAGCAATCATTTCATAGCCTTAAATTCAAAGCTGCCTTCACTAGTTGATGCTAAGTACAACTACAGAAGTAAAATCTACCAGGTCAAGCATTATGCCACAAACAAGAAAAGATCAAAATAAGTGTACTATACTGTTCATTTACTTCATTGTAACTACTTAAAATGTGTGCTCCAGATTTCTATTCTGCAGATGTATTGTTAGCATGGTTGTATCACAGTTCATTGAACTGAAGGACTGAAACATGTTAAATGATGCGTCAGGTTAATTTGCAACTGTGCAAACCCTAAGGCCATCTGCAATGGTCAAATGACTGTATGTTCACATTTTTCTGAGGTGTGGATTGTAAACCTGCTGCCTTCAGAAGTACCAGTACTTGAAAATAAAAGCTCAGAATCTCATCCTTAGGTGACCCACACAGAATCAAGAATCAGTGACTTTTGGGAAAGAAGGAATGCAATTAAGCCCTTAAATCAGTGATTCCGAGGGTTACACAACTGAAAACACAACAGTTCTTTTGCACTGTTAGATTAACACAGATTTAGCTTTAAAAAAAACACCAAACAGGAATGAAAAAGGAAAATAAGACCGATAAAGACTTCCAGTGGTAGTCTAATCCACCATTCTGTTTCAAGTCATCATTTACTGCATGTGAATCATTCTCCTAACACATTCTCCAAGACTGATAACAATGGAGATTCCAAAAGATCTAAATTGTTCTTGTTACGTGTTTATTCACAACAGGTGAACAATAATGGGTCTAAGTGATTCTCACCTGCATATTTTCTTTTTCTGAATGACCTCTATGCACTTGAAGACTGTGGTCTCCCCTGTAAACTAGTCAAAATCCTTAATTTACTCCCAAAATCTATGGGTGCTTTGAAAAAGGATGACAGGTAACCAATTTCATGGTTTATATCATCATCACTGAGGGCTGCATATCTTCAATAGTTTCACAACAGTTAAGTAACATTTATTTATGTAACTGCATGAGTAACACCTGCAGCCCTTCAAAAATATTCAATGTATGCCATTGATGAATAAAGTCCTTAATAATCCAGTATTTTTTATTTCCTCCAACAGTTTCACCTCTGAATGATCTTAACCTACAACACTGCACCACATAAGGTAAGCAAGGGTGGATGTTTCAGATGAGGGAAGCATGGAAAAATTATCCTGTACGGGAAAATTAAATGCATCCAGAAATTGGTGCCAAGGAGTGAAGCTTGGTGGCTTAGCTTATATCCTGGATTTTAAGCATAAGCTATAAATACTCATATACACACAAAAAACATTCTGTCTGTTAACTACTATAAGTAAAAACCTGGATTTAAAGGATATAGTTGTATGCACATTCACTAGCAGTGCTCTGTACCATAATAAATACTTAACCAAAAGCATCACATATTTACCTGAAGTTTGGAAAACCTCATTCAGTAAAGCTTCATTTACCACCACCGAACTGACATTTCCAACAGGATGACACCAGCTCTGATAAATAGTGTGAAGTAGAAGGGTTTGAGCTCTAGTTGCTTGAACTGTCAAATTAGGAAGCTCAAATATGCATTCTGTTAGAGGGACATGAGCTCGCTTGGTCCTGTTTAAAATATTGAAGGGAAAAGAAAAAGAAAGGAAAATAAATTACTTAGGTACATAAAAAAAAAAAAAAACAACTTAAAATCTTAGTCACATGACAGACTATAAGCTGTTAGTTTGTAAGGTTGGAGTTGTGTGCCTGTTAAATTTCTTCTTTTAAGAGCTGATTCTCCTTATACTGAACTTCACCCTAAATAGGACTTTAAAATATTTAATGAAAACAATTCCAAGTGCTCCCACCAAAATAAAAGCTACTCATATAATTGTGCAGTTATTAAAACATCAAAGAAATCTGTTCTAAAATGGATTTTTTTTTGAAAATTTTTATTTAGATGTTTACAGTGCATCAGTAAATGATATATGTCCAGTAATCCAAAAAAAACATACAGACAATATCTATACAACAAAATACAGAGCCCCACATTCCTCATATTCCTCATATTTGGCTGAGAGACCATTATGTAATTCTAATATTTTTCAATGCTTTTTACCTTATAACTGTGGAGGAGAAATAGGCAGAGAAAATCACTGTGAGGGTAGTACAAGGTAAAGGAGGTTCTGTTTAGAAATAACTTGTTCTGTGACAATAAAATCAGCTATCAATACTCTACCACTGCTACAGCCAAGTCAGTAAATTACTTTCTCTCCCTAATGCATTCACTATTAAGCTGTTGCTTAATTTCAGGTAATTTTCTACATTCAACAAAAACTGCAAAGGTGCATTAATATTCTCATTTTGGAGCCTTTTTCTGCAGCATAATTACAACATTATTCTTGCCCTAATCACCTCCTGCTCCACCACTGAAATGTATTTTTGTGCTATCTAGCATTATTTTCTCATGTCTCCAAAATATAATCACTCATGCACAGATTAGCTTCTTCTCCATTTGAAGTCTCCTCCATTAGAAGAGTCTAGGGACAAGCCTAAAGCCAGATGAAAATTAACAATATTAGGTTAATGTTCCATTGGTAATCAGAACCTCAAATGACTGAAAGCTGCCAAAGCTGCTCACAGAATCCCTTAGCTCAGAAAAAAACAGCATCCTTTACCAAAATGTTCAAGGGACTGAAAATGTAAAGACATTCCCCTACAGACACTGGGTGGTTCTTTGGATTAGCAAAACAAAAACCTTCCAAGGAACTGTCACAAGCAGTCACAATACACTGCATCTCCTATCTGGCTCCACAATAAGATGCTTGCAGCTGTGTAACCAAACACACATGAGATCATACTAGCAGTAGAGACTCTGCAGAAGACTTCCAGGAATTCAGAAACAGGCCATTTCTGATGCTCAAACTCTAAAATTTGGAACAGCATGAAGCAACACAGAATTCTGGTAATAAGAAGTAGGCTTCCTTGGCACATTCTGCAGCTGTTTGGGGAAGTAGCCCTTCACCATGAAAACTGAAGAGAAAAAGCCCATCATCACTTCTCAGACCCATAATCATTATCATCATGGAATAGATGAGGCAGTAGAATAGCAAAATATTCTGCTGCTAACACTTTCGGACCATAAGCTGTAGATAAGGCCTGTGTGACATACAAAACATGATCTGGAAACAAGCATTCTGAACACAAGAAGACATGTATCAACTAGCATGTTGTAACAGTGGTACAGACAAAGTTAATATCACTTTGGATTTGAACTTGCACATACAAGCATTCACCTTAAGTCACAAACAGATCTACTCCCTCAATTTGTTGTCAATATCAGGAAACAGTAAACTGAAAACTATTTTCTCTGGAACAAGTGGAATTAATCTCATCAAGTGTTAGATAGCTGCAGTATAAACAAACACCGATATCTAGGATGGCTCTACAGACCCTTTCAAGGCAAAGGAAAGAAGTCAGCATCTATATATGTTACAG
Organism: Thinocorus orbignyianus; assembly: GCA_013400375.1. Taxonomy (NCBI): domain Eukaryota; kingdom Metazoa; phylum Chordata; class Aves; order Ciconiiformes; family Thinocoridae; genus Thinocorus; species Thinocorus orbignyianus. The sequence continues at coordinate 1,341,974 of VXBW01006074.1, read as the reverse complement.
AGAGAAATTCATTCTAGATCTGAGGATTAAATGAACTGCTTTCTGCAGGTCACTATTTCTGCCCATTGACTATAAAGGAAGATTATGAGAATTATTCTGGCTGTGCATATCTGCACCATAGGATCCAAGTTTCATAAATAAAACCCATCCATAAAAGCAAATTCCATTGCTCCTCACTAAAAATAAAGAAGGAATAAACAAAAGCCGATTCCTATGAAAGAAGATACTCATGATTTTCAGAAAATGGATGTAAATACAGATACGGGACAAAGAACAAACGAAAACAGCCTTCTGTAAAAGTAATCAGTATCTTTAGACCAAAGTTTGTCAACCCTGAAGCTGGGAATCAGGGCTGCCTGTCTCAAAAATACTGAGAAGACAAGAGGAAACCAGCAGTAAGCCTGTTTCTGAGTCATAATTCATTTGAAGCTTATGACAATGGTGCTGCCAGCTTCAGACGCCATTTGCAGAAAAAACATGGATGAAGGAAAAACATTTCATGATTATATGATGAATATATGGGAGAATTGAGCCAGTGTCTGGTAGCAGAAGTTTCATTCAGAATGGAAAAGGGAGAGAAAAAAAAAACAATCAACCCAAAACAGTCTACTGTTTGAATGAATCTATCGGGTCTTTGAAGTTTGGAACTACCATATTGTGATCTGTACAGTATCCTCTGTGGATAGGAAAAATCAAAACTCATTAGAGGCCTTTTCAGCAGAGATCTTCTATTAGCCTTGTTTTTTGGGGATTTGCTGTTTTGTTTTAATAACAGCCAGATACCAAACAGTGAGTTAAAACAAGGAAAAAAATAAACAAACAAACAAAAAAACCCATAAATTTCCCCTGCTTGGGTCAACTAAGCAGCTCCTACCTGCCTTTTCTGCTGACAGCCATGTAAAGATCTTTCTAGAGTACATGAGCAGAGCAGAGGCTGGCCTTGCTGCCTGAGATCACTGCCCTCAGCAACTGCAGCACACTAGGTCACCAAAGGGGTAAGAAATACCTGTACAAAGCTCCTGAAGCTCTTCCTGTCTCTGTTTGAAGTTCAAGCACACCACACACCTTTCCTAAAAATGTTCTTTTCCCAAAAAGTACAAACACCCCATGTGGCCTTCACAGAAAAGAATGCAACCAAATACACCTGAAATCTGTTGGTGCAAGAAAGTCGTTTCAAAAACATATTTGTTTTAACTTCAAAAAATAAGCTAGTTAGAAAATTAGAACTTCTTCAAGCAGAGACAACTACAGCTGACACTACTACTAGTCTGAAGTCAGGCAAATCGAAAATGATGCTGCCTGGTTCAAAAAAAAAAACCTAAATAAAAACACTTTGACTCAGATAGGCAACCCAAAGAAACTAACAGCCTGGAACATATTCTGACAATTTCTACCACACAACACACATCAAAGGACACATGAAGATCGCTCTCTTGTGGACACAATTAGATAAAAAAATATTTCTCCCACGGCAATGTACACAGCCACAGAGACACTAGAAGAAAAGTGCTGGGTTCCATGAAAAGCACAGGTGGAGATTGCAACACTGGCCTTTCCTAGTGCTCCTCCCAAATCAGAATTTGAATTTGGTCTCCCAAAATTTCCTAGAGCATAAATCTAAGCTCTGCAATTTATCAATTTAAGGAGAAACGGTGCCCCTAAGTAAAAGATTATATAAGGTGATTCTGCACTTAGGAAAATGTATTCCTGTAAAACAAAATGCACAATAAAGAAGAAAAAATATCTTAAACCTCAAGATTAAACAAGCAGCACAAACTATTTACTTCTATGTAGAATCAAAGCTAGAAAACTAGATACGCACTTTACCAAAGCTTTTTCAAGTATTACATGGAAAGAAGTGTAATGCATGGCATATCAATCAGAACGTTTCAAAGTAACTTTTTTTCCAAGCCACACATGGTGATCTATTATTATATATTTATCTCATTGCAGAGGCGCACAGTAACACTTCTCATTTATCCTTCTTCCTTTTGTTACTCTTTCAGATAACTTACACTTCCTACTTTTCCTTCTTATTTCTAAATATTATTTTGCAGGTTCAAAACTAATTATTTTACAAAAAAAAAAAAGTAACCTGAATATTTTGAAAGATGGGTTACCTAAAGTAAAACTGGGAAGGAGGGAAGAAGGTAAAAAAACTTTTTCAGAAAAATTCAGGATGAACATGACTCTACAATAATTCCACCTAAAATGACACATTTGTATTAATGAATTCATATACTTCAGAGGGAGGTCTGTGAAGAGCTGTGACAATCACAGCACGCAATATGACAGTGGAAAAGGTTGTGCTTTAAAAGTTTGTCTATTCATTTAATGCATATTACAGCTACTGTACTAAACTGTTCTAAATATAAAACTTAATTTTCACATAAAATAGTCCCTTATGGGTAATAGCAGCGTATGAAATTTTTTTAACAGTACGCAAATTCTACACTTACTGTACATTAGCAATCCCATAGGAATGAAGTCTACTGGTCCTTTTCAGATAACATTGGAGGAATGGGAAGTTGAAGAAAATAAATCCTTTTTTATAGAAAGAAAAAAAACAAGGCGGGGGGGAAGTATTGTACCATGTGTGCAGCAAATGTTGCTTAAAGGAAATTTTAACTAGACCTGGCTAGTGATGAAAGTACATTTATAATTCAGGATTTATTATAATAGTTTTGAAACACAAATAATGCATTTAAAAGAACTTAAAATACAAGTTTGCTACCAAAACGCACCTGTTAATACAGAAAATCCATCATTAATAAGGTACTGAGCTATATTTAGCCAAGTTTTATGACCCAAGAGATATACTCAAGCAATAAGTGAAAATACAAGTACAAATAAGTTTTTCAGTAAACCAAGTCAGATCTATGTTTCTATATTGTATCATTAAATTGGTATTAAGCAACTGAATGTGACTTCATATTAAAACTCATCGCCATATTAAAACATATGTTATGGTACATAGTTGGAGTCTAAAATGATTATTTCTACTGTACTTTAAAACAACAATAGAAATAATTAATTCTCAAATCTTTACACTCAAGAGTTAAGATGCAGTTCTGAACATATGTTCATTTAGCTGAACAGGTTAAAAACCTACCAATTCAAACACTCTTCTCTAGGGGAAAATAAATCCTAATGTAACTAGCAGGATAGGCTACTCATTAAAGCTGAACTTGGACAAGTTCCAGAATAAATTTAAGGAAATATGAACAAGCAAGTCTTGCTGTGTAGTGGCATGGAGTGAAAATGAATCTGTCCTAATTAAACGATTTTTAAATACACTTTGGTTGTACCCAGTTTGCTGACAAACTGTAATACAGACTTGCTGAAATATTTGGATAAATCTGGCATACCATTAAAGAAAATAGTTTTCTTCACTGTTTTTGAATGAAAACATGAATTGGTCCTTATTATACCCCATGCATAGACACCAATATAACCAATCCATGTAAGTTCACAGACTTGCTATGAAATATTTTCAGTCTGTAGACTTCAGGAACAGCAACTCATTCTTTTAAAATCAACACCTCAGAGTGATTGAAAGAATATAGTTGTGAACAGCTGGCTCCAGAGGTTTATATAGAGTCCCCAACTGCAAAGCTGGAACCTGCAAAATGTTTCCAAAAATTTAATTTTTGTTATTACTCATATCCTGTACAGTAAAATACGGTTAGTTCATTTTTTCCAAAATAACAAAACTAGTAACCTGCTACTAGAACCCAGCAACTGTGCCTGAGAAGAACCTGAATGCAATTTAAATGCCTAAATAATTTCACTCAGCACTTGCACACCCTTCCTCTTAGGCAAACGGAAAATGTATGCTGGTTTTCTATTTGACGTGAACAAAGGCTTCATCTACATACCTACAAGAAATCCAGATTTCTACTTAATCTGATCTTTCATATCAGTTCTAAGAAAATGAAAATTTTTATCCTTTTCTTAACATTTCAGCAAATATAGGTTAAGGGAAACAATGTCTAGCTAATTAATTGCAAATATCAAAACTCCGAAGGGAGCACACAAGGAGAAGAGGAAAGGGAAAGGAAGTATCGACTTCAGTCTTGGAGTTATTATTTTTTAGATATGACTGAAGTCATTACCACTCATAATAAAAGCAGTCACGTCCCATATCTGCATAGAGTAACAATTTTTAGTTTTCAGACAGCAACATACAGTTATTTGTGCTAGACAACCAAGTTAATTATTATAAAAAAATAATAATTAAACCCAATTTGGAAGACTTTATTCCATAAATGAATGGTCTTCTGTAGGCCTCCCTAACAGCCACCTGACATCTTATATCATCTCTTACACAGGCAAATTTTCTGCAGCTGCCAAGGCCTCTTATTTGTAGGAAACACTGCTAATGATACAATTTATTACAAGGGAGAAAACTATGAACTTCATGATTCACCGACTTTTTTCTTTTTTTGGATTAGTACACAAATTAACTTTTTCTTTCTGAAAATTTTAGATAGAGAAAGGAACAACATAATCATTTCAAAACTGACTTCTGTACAGTATTTTTTTAACATCAGTTACAGAGCTGAAATTGTCAGTGACTAAAAATCTTTGCAAAGTTAATTCATATGTGAACTTCAGAAAATAAACAGATTTCCTTGAAACAATTGCAAAAACAAAACAATGCAGGCTAAGTACAAGCTCCAATGCATCTTAGAAAATGAATAGAGAATATCGATTCTCAGTACAGTGTGTGTCTTAATGAAACAATAACATTTAGCTTTATACAGCAAAACAAAAATAGATCCATTATTACAAGAACAAAAATAATTGCTGAAGTCAAACAAGTATCTGAAAGGAAGAAACCTTGAAAAAAAAAATCCCATTGAAGCAAAGAATGCAACATACATGCTAGGAACTCTAAACTTAACACAAACTGTTTTTAAAATCATTTAGCTTGTTTTGTTACATCTGGACATTAAAAATTATGATAATTATTTAAAAAATATTAAAATTATGATTATTACATACAAGTGATAGAAATGTTTTTTGAAGCAACAAGGAAGCAAAAAGCAGTGACCTTAGTAGGATGGTTTTATCTGTGGTGAGACACCAAAAGAAAATGCCAAAGGCTGCAAGGAAAAACAAAGACCTGGAATGTGAGGGCAGAAACATCTTAATTTCCTTCAGTGTGAATCCACTAAGCATCAGAAGAGTCATTTTACCCACTAGATTAAAAGTTTAAGAAAGGAAGAAAGCGGTCTATCTCCACTTCTAATTAAGTCATTACTTATGCCTCAAAATGCAACAGATTCAAACTAAAGGTTTGTTGATGCCAAGAAGGAATAACCCAACAAGGGGCTGGGTTTTCAGTCTTATTTTTGGACACATGATTAACTAAGGTGACTGCTGAAACCGTAACACACAGAGATGTTAAACCTGCAGCTGCATTAGAGAAAACATATTTAGGAAGTTTAGATTAAGTTTATCATATTGGCTTTTGGAAAGCCAAATGTATCAGATGCTATGGATTTGAACTCTCACCAAACTGCAAGTGGAGGTCAGTCACTAGTTGTTATTTCTTCCTTTGAAAAAAATTCCTTTTCTAATCACTAGTTAATACTTATCTCCAGAGAGAATCATTATGAGGAATCTAGAAAAGAATAATATCCCTAAGTTTTCTGCTCTGATATTACAGTATAAGCCTTCGGTCTTCTTCATGTCCTTTATATGGTTAGCTTTACATACATACTCTACCAACTAAATCTTGTGCGTAAAGGTATATCTTTGAAGAACTGCATCTTCAGAACTCCAAAAGATGAGGGAGGGATCAGAAAATAAGGAATAAGAAACTCTCCTCATGGAATGCAATTAATGCCAATTTAGTAAATTTCTTCTTACTAAACTTCTGAACATCTATTCTCTCCTTACTTCTGTGAGAAGGTAAAGAAGAATTTTTTTACATTAATTTAACAATCTTATTGCCATTGACCATGGTCATTCTTTGGGAAAAGAAAAGAGATATGAGATTTAACTGCATTATGTCCAACAAGATCTAAATATAAGGATAACGAGAAAAACTGGTACTCATAGAAACAAAAAAGTCCAGAAAGAAACAAGGACTTTCTATAGAGCGCCATGGTCTTGATGAGGGCAGTACAGAGGGTATCAGACCAGAAGCAAAGCACTTTTACATCTACTATTTGAGTTGTGCCTTGTATCTTTTCATAAGAACTCATTCCTAGTCAGAAAAGCAGCAATGTCTAACAAATACAATAATTGTCATTTATCTCCTGGTAGATGACAGCTTCCCTGACAGGGATGGAAATCATCTGCAACTTGGAGACGCTGTAATAAACAACTGCAGATAACCAGGTAAGACTTGCTAGTGTCCATAAACCTCCAGACAGCAAAGGTCTGTGTTTATTAAAACAAACCATGCGCTACATTTATTTGTAGCTTTTGTAAATCCAATCTCAGAAGCCACAGGGGTGGAACAGGGAAACTGCCTTCCCAAAGAGCAGCCTGCTTTACTGTCCAGAGAAGCAACCTCCCCCACTCTCCTCTCCCTTTTCCTCTCCTCCTTCCCCTTTCACACACTCCCAGAAGCAGCAGCAACAGCCAGTAAATCAATCCTCTAAATCTGCCACACAGAGCCATTTGGTTGCCATTAGCAGGTAAAACAGGGAGCCAGGAGGGCTCAGAAACACGCTGGTGCTCAATGAAGAAAACAGCAGAGACAAACACAGGCATCTGCTGAACACGATGCCACAAAACAGGAATAGGACATAAAGGCAGCTGCCATTTGGCAAGGATAACCACGCTTAACCCGGTGTTGTCAGGGGAGCAGGAGTCTCGCCTGGCAGCCCTGAGAACAACTGCTTCAACCATCCTTTCATGCTGTCAGAAGAAAGAGCACGAACTCTCTGAAACCCCTTTCAGTTGGAGGGAAATTCATACAGTCAATTCAGATGCTACTTACACAGTTATAAGTATTTCTGCAGGATACAGGATACGATTTTTGTAGGACAGAATTTTTTTTTAATTAATAGAAACACAAGTGAGGATATTTTAAATATAAATTTCTACCCAATATGATCTTTTAAAATTGCACATTTTTTTTAAAGTTACTGTCAAATCACCTTTTTTATTCCTAGCAGAGCTGCAAAATTTGGCTTTTTAAATACAAATCAGTTCTCTCCAAATAAATTTATTTCAAAACATGCAGATATTTCATTACTTAGTGCACTCCATTCTATTAAGGATTATTTCAAACTCTTTTCCTACACCAGATTTGCACCGTGACTTTCCTCTTTGCTATTTCTTAACAACACTTTGGAAATTATCAAACATATTCAAAAATTACATGTACATTATTCACAAGAAAACAGCCCAACTCACAGGCCCTATCTATGATGAGGACTTTTCTATTTGCCAGATTCAGCACAACTGACCAGACATGACCTCTAGGAGGAAAAACATGCGTGTAAAGCTGTTTTTTATGCAGAGGAGAAGTTGCTATACCAGAAGTCTGACCCTTCTCCAAACAACACAGATGCACAGATGCAAGCAACCCTTAAGGACACAGATATGGTGAAGAGACGCTTTGGTTTCTCCTCATCTGAGGGCATCTCCTGAAGTAAAGATAGCAGCACGTCTTGCAAATTAGGAACAGTGACTTGTGAGAGTTAACTGAGATAGAAGATGACTCCTCTTTCCAGGGAGCAAGGAAGAACTGCTTCAAGCAGGACCAGTCACAAGGACAGATCAGCAGACTTCATTGTCTTACAAAAAAAATACATAATTTGTAGGTCATTCTCCCAGCCCTTGAAGAAATTGCAAGACTGAAGTTGACAGAAGACAAGGGTGACATTTAAGAAGGAAAGAGGCACAAAAAGTCTCACAGAATTATCTTCCTCTCACAAGTTTCAGATAGTATGAGGAAAAAGAATGCAAAAAACCTCCCATATAGTGGGATTAAGGCACAGCAATGGAGAATGTACACCAAGAAAAAAAGAAACAAGTAAGAGAATGCAAAGGAAAAGAAGCATCTTTAGAGTATTTCCAATAAAATGTTCGGAAGAACATAAGAATAGAAAACTCAAAGCACATGTGTAGAGAACAAGCTGTATGACTGAATCCTCTTTGAAAGTGCTGGAAACTGAAAGCAGGGATTGGGAAAAACAGAAGTTTATTTAAAACATTAAGAGAAAGATAGCTGTAGACTGAAATGCTGACAATGGGAACAGAAAGAAAATACATATAACTCATACACACACTAATACACACACACCATTTTCTGCCTCCCTTTGCAAATTTCTCCCATATACCTGTTTTGAATACGTAGTCTTAACTGACCTCTAAGTTTTCCCATGAAAATTATGTAAAACAGAAAAAAGTGATGAAATGTAGATAAATTTGCGTAAGTATTCTTTTTCTTGAAGATTATTAACAGCTGCAAAGCTGTTAGAAGACTGACCAGAACTCCCATTTTGTTTCCTCTATGAAAACTTCAAAGACCTTCTTGGGAACTGAAACAGTTTCAAATTCCCTGCTAAAGATTCAAGAGCTGAACACAACTCCAGTTTCAAGTAAACACTAATAGCTGATGTAAATAAGAAACTTTGTCCAAGAAGGTAAGTTGGTTAGGATTTGGAGTTTTCTGTAAATTTCTTCCACTAAATACTTTTAAATACTGCTTATTTTCTTTTATAAATGGATAAAATCTTTTGGCAAAAAAAGATGCATTTATACCGAGAGAAAAAAAAAAAAAAAAGGTTGTTTGAAATTCGGACAAATTTTTTATAGTTATACTGTAAAGGTCAGAGGGGTGAAAAGGTGTATGTCTGTACTAGCTGAAACAAAATAAATATCTGAACTAAAATAGTGCACTTACAGGAGATGAAACAAAAAGAAAGCATACAAGACTAAAAGATACAAAGCCATGTTTCAGTATTCACAGGCAACTACTGAATTTCATTAAATCCACAAAGGTAAATAAAAGCATCTAATTTCACTCCTCCTTTCCTGAAAATACTCCAAAAGCCAATTCTAGGGGGTTTTGAGACAGAACTTACAGCCTCAAAAGGAAGGAGGGGGTGGAGGTGGTTTGATTTTGCCATTACCAGAAAAGCCTTTAATGTAGCAAAGGATGGATCAAGTGTACCATCACCAGCAAGCTCATGAACGGACAAGGTGTGCTAATTCACCCCTATGCACTGCGTAACAGCAGGAGGAGTATAAAGGCAGTTAAAATTACTCTGTTGTGGCCTCATTAAGTAACCTCAAAAGAATTTTAGAGATATCAGAAGCTATTTACAGCAAAACATTACATCTCAGTACATGCATAATACTTGTTACTTCAAAGACTACAATTATTGTTAAATCTAAATTTACTGTCTTAAACACTGACTTCAGCATTTACGTTACACCATTTTTTCCCCAAAAATAATATAAATTTTGAGCCAGATTCTATGGCTATATGTTTTGTATTCATTTTTTTGGTACATTCACTGTGAGTTTCATTACATCTATTTCATTACTTAAAAACTTCACAAGGTCCAGTAAGTTTTCAAGACCATCAAAATTATCACACACACACATAGTGAGGAAAAGAAAAGGTCATTAAAACACAACATCAGAAAAACATTTCCTTACTGCATGTATATGCAGCCAAATCAAAAATGTACTCAAAAAAAACACGAGCTGGAGTACAACAAATAAGTCTCTTGCTCTGAAAGTATGTGTTAGTCAGTGACAACATTATTGCAATTCTATTTCAATTTTCCGTTCTTTTGAAAATACAAAAATCAGATTCTTAATTCTGTCATTCTGCATTCATAGGCACATTTCTTGACTATCAAAGGAATATTCTAATCACACTTACCAAATATACTTACTTCTATTCAATTGTTCATTTTGGAATCATTTGTTAAACGCATACAACATACTTGTTAATCATCGTTAAAGAAAACTTATTTTAAAATCCTGCAGGCTTTTGTTTAAAAACCATGCACGTTATAATGGATAAAAATTCCCATTAACTGAAAAATGAATCCACAATTCTTGTATTAGCATCTTAGCCAATATAATCCTTTTCATTTCTTGCATCAATATCAGAAGCACCTGAAACAGGTATAATCTATTTCCAAATCTCATCGGATAAAGAGACTTTATTCTCACAGGTCACCATTAAAGGGCCTCATCCCACACAAGCACGGACTTCAGTTCTTCTCTTGTTTTCCCTTTTTGTTCAAACTCCCATCTAACACTCTCATCCAAAACATGTCATACTAAAAAATCTAGTCCAGAAACTCACAGTTTAAGTCCTTCTGAAGATTAAAACCTAATGAAAAATCAGACAAGGCCTACAGAATATACAGGCCAAATGGACATCCAAGCACTAGCATGTGTCCAGTAAAGTACTCAAATAAAATACTCCATGCTCCTCAGCACGTGCAGCTGACAGGCTACTTCTAAAGTTTAAAGTATTGCTAAGGAAATTGTAATACCAAAAAAAAAAAAAAAAAAAAAAAAAAAAACAAAAAAAACCCCAAAAAAAAAAAAAAAAAAAAAACNCAAAAAAACTAGGACAGAAGTGCTTGAGGAAAAATGGTGAGGATGTTTCCTTCTACACAAACACTTAGTCTAGAACCAAATACAGATCCCGATCTATGAGGACTATTCCCATAGAAAAGAAAAAGCACATCTGGGTCACAGAGGTAACAAACATGAGGAGAATACAGCAAATAAATGACACTAGACACAAGTCAGTATGCTTCTCCTACCTAGAGATGAACACAGATAAATTAAACCTGCTAAGGTATTATGGACAGGTGAACAGGTAAACATCTCCAACTGAAGATAAACACATCTTTTTTTCTTTTTTTTTAATAAAATGTTCTTAGTCGCCATTTCTCATGGTTAACAAATGCTACTAAGTGTCACATTAACAGACAAAATTCTGGAGGAATAAAAGACAAAAACTGTGTGTTAATAATTGGAACTATCAGATCTTTCTGGCCAGAGTTTACATGGGTAAAGCCTCACAAACTGAGAATATCACTGAAAATCCTAACCAGAGCATCTGTCACCCATTTAGAGGCCAGCCCAGCATAAACCACAATACCAGATATTTTCTACAGATAGTAGTAACACTAAGAGAACAGAATTTCCAAATATATCCAACAGAAAAGCAATATATATATCAGGGATTTAAATTTTCTTTAGTATTTATGCTGCAGAACGGCACTTCAGCTTTAAGACAGTAAGTTTTTCGTACCTTCCACCAGTCTCAAAAGAAGAAAATGTGGCTCTAACCCTGAAAACCCTACACATTTTGAAACAAATACCATTTTCTTGTTTCTAGTACAAATGTCAGCAAACACTGAGGGCAACACTTAGAACAGCCAGGATAAAGTATTCACCACATGCAACCACTTTCCCTGGACAGATATTAGTTACTAGGCTTAATTGACTTTCACTGAAGAGACTCGACAATTAATTAAAGTAACTACACTGGAAACACTACAGATAACCACCCTCTACTGTCAACTCTGCTGAATTCCCTCCTCATGGACAATAATAAAAAAATGCAACTGCTTTCAATTTACATTGATTAAAAGTACACTTTTAACACATCTGCTGAATGCTGTCTGCCACATCTGCTAAGAAGCAGTAACATTAGATCTGGATAGGTTTTTAAAAAAATTAAACTAGAGGTTTCCAACTGAAGTTAATTTATAATCACACCAATCAAGCTGCAAGTCATGTACTCAGAATGCAAAACCCCTCCTGGAGAGAGGGCTGATCTTAGAAACTGACAACAGCTCCTTCCAGAAGAGTGCAGTTGAAAAGTTCTCCAACATGTTCATGTTGCAACTTAATATGTTAATATCACTGTAGACTAGAAAATGTTCCACGCAAATTCCTTACACATCTTCTTTCTAATACACAAACATGGCCTACTTTAACTTTTATAATGAGAGATACATTACAGTGTCTCATCAATGAAAAATCATTCTCCTGTTAAAACTGTTAAATCAACCTATATCAATGCTCATAATTTGCTAAGCTATATTCCTCAAACAAAAAGACATTCAGTAAACCAAACTTCCAAATGTGTCAAATTCATTGCTCACAAACCCATACAGAAAACAGCTACCAATAAACTTTAAAAAAAAAATAAAAAAAATAAAAAAATTGATTTAGTATTATGTTCTTTGATGCATCTGCTAGGTAATGGCAGAGAAGCACACAATGCCAAAGCAATCCAGCATACTCCCTAGGCTGATTGCTCACATCTGAGGCAATTCTACACAACCACTTCAGCAGAACCCAAGAGAATGACTGTTTCCGTCTGGTTTTGCACAGCCCGTATCACTGGCATATCTCAATAGCTCAAACAGGTTTTTACATGCGCTAGCTCTAACTCAGACGATGCTGATGTGGCTGAAACTCTCTCCGGTACCATACACTGATGGCATCTGTTCAGGCATGCAATCTCAGATCTTTTCTGTTTTGAATGATACCCTGAATTTTCATCTGGCAGTTATATCCAATTACTGACATAACTAATAGTCACAACTGAACACTACAAAATGAGTTTCATGTGTTTTCAACCTGTTTCTGCTTCTGACCCAGGAACAGAGCATGCCCTTCAACTGCCCATGTGAAACACAATCCACATCCAATCTAAATTGACATTATTCTTGATTTACTGTGACTAGCCAATAAAATAAGCTGCCAAAATCAAGGCCCAAGTGTCAATTTATCAGAAAACTTTCTAGATTTATGATCTAATGTTCACAGTCTGTGGATATCTGGCTCTATGTTTCCTGACAGCAGGGTCCACTCGCCTCTTACTAGCAAAACTGCACGACAGCTAGGTCTCATGACTCTTAAGCTCACAAATCTACTGCGATTCCTAGTTTCAAGCAGCATTACTCCACTGGACATGACCTGAGAAGATGTTTCAATCAAACAAGTAACAAAGACAGATAGCTCACCTGATCCCTAATTGTACACTTTTAATCCTCTTTTCAGTGGGCAGCAAATCCTAGTATCTCCTACTGTCGTCACATCAGTACCTTTTTGGTAAAGGCTATGTCAGCAGCAGCTAATTTCCTTGCTAAAGAACTTCTTACCATGCAAGAAGCGAGATCTTCATCTACCACAGTGCTTGTGGATCAACATTAATTGCTTTCACTCTGGTCAATTCATTGTGATACCATTAAATGCACACAGAATTTTCAAAATGATCCATAAAACAGACATGAGCACACACTGACTCATACTGGAGCTTATAATGACCTTACTGGATTGTGTAAGAGTCTAATTCTGTCAATAAGAATATTGTTGTATGGCATTCCGCTACCTGGCTTTGATTAAGAAAGGGATGTTTGCCTTGTAAGGGATACATGATGGAAGAAAATGGAAGTAAAGCTGTATAAAAATACAAACAGCTTTACAATAACAAAAGTTTGAGCAGAAACCCGAACAGTAATAACACAAGGTCTTTAGAATCCTCAGGTTTTGTAATGTTTAATATTAAAGTTGGAAATTAAAAAAGTTTTAATTGTGTACAAAGGAACCATTTAGCTTTGTCAAAATAACAAAATGACAAAGTCAAAATGTCTAAATAATGGTGACAAAATAAAAATAAAAGCTATGAAGTCAGGTAAGAAAACACAAAATGCTGATGTTCAGGTTGCTGGCAAAGTACATTTCTCAGCATCACTGTATAATAGTTAGCCAAAAGGAGGTTATGACCTAACGTGCCAATCTAATGTAAATGTAACAGATTCTAGAGACATAGTAAATATTTACCTTTACAGTTAAATCTGTGTTGAAATATTAAGAATGGCTATATTATATAAATGTTCTTAAGGGTTCATAAAAACAAAGCCTAGAGAAAACACACAGATATATATTCCTTATGAGGAACTCTGTATCTAGATTTCAGTAGTAATCTTTCCATACTGTGAGGGCACAAATTAATAAATTAACTGTGTAAGGAATGTAACCCACAGCTTTCACACGTGAAAAAAGTGACATCATATCTCTGAGCAGCTGAGGTGCTCAGCATAGGATACATGTGACCCTAACAGCAGAGCAAATTTTAAACTTTTGTCAGCTTTTGTCAATAATGATTAGCTCTTTAACAAAAACACTGAAGGAAAGAGACACAGTGCCAATACAAATCAAATCTCCCGTTGTCAAGAACCCTTCCCCATCAGAAACTGCTTGACTAAGATTAACACACTGCCCATGTCTAAGCTAAAATGTATTTCCTAAGACAGTAGACAGTCTCTCAAAGATATTTTTTTGTTGTTGTTGCTTACTAGTAATTATCTATATCTACTAGCAAGTTTCTTTTCCAGATTTTTGTTCTGACAGAGTAATAATTCAAGAATGATCAATTAACAGCTTTGTACACTCCCATAATCAGAGTGCAGGCCGTGAAATCCTACACACTAATTTACCCAGCAGGTCCTCAACTTGTTCATAAAATGTTCAACCACACTCAAATTTAACGTCACCAGCAATTAGTCAAGTGTGTGCTGGTGTTTCCTTGCAGAGAGCAAAACAGCAGCTATTGCTCTGGTCTCAAAATGAAGAGACTCATTATCAAGGAAACAGACCCTCTGAAAGTAGACTACTGGGCTAAAAAGACGAATAGAAAGGGTGCAAGGGTAGATCATGTATTCCACCACTGTCTCAGGTGGAGACATTGAGAACCTTCCCACAGACCTGATAAAGGAAAACAAGAGTCTGCAATGCTTGTCACAGGAAGGGAATTTAGAGGAGACAGCTCAAGAAAAGAAGAAAAGCAGCAGAAACGACCCACTTATAACTGAACCAATATCTAGCTCAAAACATACAGACAACACACTTCACTATCAATCCAGACATCAGAAAAATACAGGAAGGCTATTCAGAATCTATATCTTTTAATGTTACTTTAATATTCTTCAGAAGTACAATAAAGTGGTATTTTATAAGTGACAGAGGGCTATAACACTAATGTGTCTTACACTAGATTACCTCATCTGTTACCACAGATACTGTAGCCAAAAAAGAAAAAATAATTAACTAATTCCTCTCACAATTTCTGTTTGGCAATAAATGTTCTTGTCATTCACTCTAGGCTTTTAACCATATTCTGCTAATTCTCAGTTGTTTTTAGACATCCTCCTGAAAGCTTTGAAAGCTGCTTTACAATCTGACATGCAACACTACATAAAGTAGTTGTAAAACATTGACATTAACGTTGTATTTTGCATCTTGTTATGCTTGACCAAAACAAAAGACCAGATGTTTTTACTTTCATATAAAAATAGATTAGCTATACAATTTAAAAGATACAAAAGACTTAGTTAAATAGTGAGCTTCACCACATTTCTTTTATAAAAAGGAACCGTATTAACTGAAATTAAAACAGACATCAATCTAGTAGGCAAATGAAACTGAACTTTTCTAATGTTTATGGTTATTTACTGGTATTTACTGTGTTGATGCTGACGAAATTTTATCTGTTAAAACACATTACCAACATTTATCAACTAGTTTTAAAAAATAAATATTAATACAATATTTTATACACCATATACATTTTGAAATTATTATATTGAAACTAGAAAAGAAAGCTATTCTACTGATTTATGTCAGAAATAAAGTCGAGATTTTCACTGCTAACTCAAAACATACTACCTGAGGGATTCCATAACAGTTCATAAAATGTCTTTGTTTTCAAAAGGTATGGTCTGTGGTATATATTTTCTACGAAGAAATAGAAGAACACATGTAGCATCAGATGTGTGTACTTTAAGAAACTCTGGAATGTGAAATCTAAAAATCCAAATAAAGCAGGTGGTATAATTTGGGGGGAGGACTGAATTTAAGTTTAATGACATTACCAGGTTATCCTACCAGACTAATTCTCACTCACTGCATGACTTCAATGAAGCTCTCAGTCCTCATGCTGATTTCGATTTAGTTCAAGTGCTATTTGATGCGTTTCATCTGGAGTTTTATTCACTTCAAACTACACTTCATTTAACCAGGCTGCTGCTGTACTCATTTGTTTTTCTACTTTATTACCCGCAAATTGGTGTTGCTTAGTTTAGATAAATTGTTGGAATAAGTTAATTTTATATAATTATTTCACACTGTTAATAAATAAATAAGCTTTAGAAAGATATCATCTCTCATAAAAAAGTGAGAAAGCTATTAAAATTATTTTAAAATACACTAGACCACAATAACTGTTGGTCTTGCAAGATTGCTAATAAATTCTGATAGATGATTTGCTATTTTAAGGCAGGACCGTTCCCCTTCACTCCCCAAAACTACTGCTCTTTTTTATTTTTCTAAGTTATTAGTCTACCATACTCTATTTTCCAGCTGGGCACGCTTGTAACACGATGAGAGAGAGCGAGAAAGTGAGCAAGACAAAAAGCACGCGAGAGAAGCTGAGAATGCATGAGAGAGAATGTGAGCGTGAGACCACGGGTGCATGAGATAGAGCACGATGGCAAGTGTGCAACAGTGCGTGTGGGAAGGCATGAGAAACCAAGCATGAGTGAGCAAGAGATCAAGCGCAGCGAGTACAAGTGCACGTAAAAGAGATCACAGCACAAGTACACCCATGAGAAAGCACTGGCACTTGAATACCATCAACCTGTCAAATGACAGATTATTTTTTTTTAAACCATTTCTCACCTCTAATACATTTTTTTTGTTTTGCACAATTAATCATGGATTTTAGAATGTACTAAAATAAACTTAAGTTCACTATTAAACACTGATTAATTTCTACACCTTAATAAAAAGAGTCACTAACTAGAGCTTAGTGCTAAATGTCAGGTCAGGTCAGGAAAGGCTGTCAATCCTACCAGAGTACTGCAGTACTCCGATTAGTGCTGACTATGGGTTATCCTGGCAACGTTTATTATTTTTCAGCAAAACACTGCAACAGAACAGCAATTCATTTGAAGTGGTTAGTACATTGGTAAACTATTCATGGAAAATATGAGAAAGTCGATTAGACTGCTACCACCTGGTGGTGTGCTGATTATGCTAAAAGCATCTTATATTTAACATCATATCACAGCTTGTAAGAGAAAAACTAATATCTTCTCTAGCACTATGAACACCATATACCTAGTCTTTTCATTTTTTCCTTTCTAACCCATTAAACTTTTAAAAAGAAATGACTGCTACAAATTACCTAAACAATTCAGAACATCTGAAGTCAAATTATTCAACACATTAACCTGTTTTCCTGTTATCTTGTCATTTTATGTGAGAAGGTTTTTTGTATGGATTTAATTAAATAGTATCACAGACAGCTTCTGCTCAACATGAGGGATAGAGAAAAACAATGTTCTGTCCAAAGTATTGCCAAAATGCGTTCTCTTGAAAATAGTTTTTAGAAATACTATTTATTAACAAAAATATACTGATATTTATCATCACAAGATTAAATTTGTATTAACAGATTTCCATGGCACTCAAGTAAGAAAAAAAAGATTAATTATATCGCTCATTTAATACTAAAGCCCAGAACTATTCTCAGAACAAAAATGTTAGCTTTTAAAATCTGAAATACTACAATTGGCTCAGTGCCTGATAACAATGTTAGAACAGTTCCAACTGTAAATAGTAAATAAAAATAAATATTTCTGTAGGGTTGGGGTGGTTTGGGTTGGATTGGTTTTCCCCTTCTCCCCCATTTCTTGCTTTTTATTTGGGTGAGTTTAAAACGGAAAGAGTTGATCTGTTCAGTTAAACAGATTAGGATTGCCATCAGAATACAACTTCAGTTTTCGCATCCATTCAAGGAAGAACAAATTGTTTCACAGACCTCTACGAAGTCTAGAACAAAGCCATTTACCTACACAGGGCTTGCATCACCTGTTTTCTCATCCAAACTAGGGTCTAAAATGTTTATTAACAGCTATCTTACAAAGAAATTTATTAATGGAATTAACAGCAGAATGTCCCAGAATGACAGAATGATATGGGGTTGGAAGGGACCTCTGGAGACCATCTAGTCCAATCCCCCTGCCAAAGCAAGTCCTCCTAAAGCAGGTTGCACAGGAACTTGTCCAGTCAGGTTTTGAATGTCTCCAGAGATGGAGACTCCACCGCCTCTCTGGGCAGCCTGTTCCAGTGCTCTGCCACCCTCAAGGTGAAGAAGTTTCTCCTCATGTTTAGGTGGAACTTGATAGAAGAGACAGAAGTTCAGGGACTTTATCATTTTTAAACCATTCATTAGAAACACAAAACTAGTTGAGTATATTACCTAAGTACACTGTGCGCGCTTAATGCTTACCAATATTTGGGAAACTTGATCAGCTTGCCATAAACGGCAGTACTGAATGAGGGAATAACTGGAACAGGGAAGCAGTACAATCCTTTACTATCCAAAGAAGTCAGTGCTGCTTGAAAACCAAATATCTGAAACAAATTAATTTGGTCAAAGTGTATATTGTCACATGACGAAATCACTTTCAAGTTATTTTTATATCATAATATACTTATTTTTAAATATACTTTAAAAACTTTATTAACTTATTTGTTAATAAATATGAAACAAATCGTGCTTTATTTTTAGATAATTCCTTTTCCCCCAAACACAAAAAGCTAGAAAAAATCTATCTAAAATAAGTGTCCTAATAGGAATACACACAAAAATCTTTTCTTCACTCAAAAAATGTTAACGATGCTATGATGAATTTTAAAAAATTGCTGAACTATAATTTATCAACTAAAATACATTATTCTACACCCTTTAAATCTGCAAATTGTACATTGCCTTGCAAACAAAATGAATAAAATCACTTTTTGTAATTACAATAACATGGGCCTTAAAAAGAAAGGTGTTTAAGAAAATGCGAAGCTTCTCTTCAAAGTTTTATTTCTTAATAAGAGTACCTAAAGAAGGGTTAATCACAATTGTTCTTTATGATTTTTCCTTGCTCTATATAGAAAATAAATGGCGGTAGAGTTGACCTTTTAACATGCTGTACCACCATTCACATATAAACAGAATACTTTGGTCTATATTCACCTAGCAAATAAACCCTATAAAAGTCAAAACTGCAGTCCACATTTTGCAAACACTGATCAAACAGCTACTAATCTTTTTTTTTAATAGAACAAAATACCCTCAAATTGAAAAACATATAGATGACTTGGAAAATCAACATCCAAATCACTTTAAATGCGACCGAAGGTAAACTTTTCGGGGAAAATTGAAAGCTTGTCATGTGATTCTGGCAGAGGTTGTTTTATGCAGATAGTAAGAATTTAATTATTTAAATCTCTATTACGATAGCAGCATGGAACTGAATGGATATCTGAAAAACTTAGCAAAATTAACAGTGCTAGTAGTAAATATTCACATTTTAGTAGCACTCCAAAAGGTTTCAAACTGCCTGAGCACAACCTAAAAGGTTGGAAGGCCTGTTTTAAAACTCTGCTTGAGATTTTACTTTTTCATTCTACTGATATCTCAGTAGAGTGGCAACTATATAATCTCAAAGCAATTTTTCAGTACCTTCTTAAACTTGCCCCAATCTCACAGTAAGAACTCCTCTCACACAATGGATTTGTAACATTAAGAGGTTTTTCCTTCTATAATGAAAACAAGTTAAATGCTTCATTTCATACCTTCACTGTCATGGTTTTGCTCTATCAATACTAGTAGAAGTGGTGGGGTTTCCTCATAATATTCCATCAAGTTTGTAAGTGTAATTCACTGTGATCTACATATTCTATGAGCATTATCCTAGAAGAAGGGAAAGGTTCCTTCCCAAATTATTTTAACTCAGTCATGCCAGAAAGACCTTGAGGCTTCAGTCTGTACAGTTTCCTCACGGGAAGTTCTCTGTTTATACTACAAAACATTTGGTTCAGGTCAGAAGCAGCAACCCCAAACAACAACATTCTGTGAGATGTGTTTACGTCCTTTTAAATAAGCCAAAAACTTTCTCCCAAGAAACCTGCTAACACTTAGGATTATCAACACCTATATTAACTTTTTCTAAGCATATCGCAATAAAAAACCAGATCTTAAGCCTTCTTTTACCTTCAGATAGCAGTGTGAGTAACAATAATGAAGCAAGTTGTCCGATGGCTGGCCAAGGCTGCTAACCACGTGCACCAGTTGCTCAGCATACATCAGCACCGAGTGCTCCAGGTTAACCTTATCCACTAGAATTCGGATAGAAGGTAAAGGCCGCAAGGGTTGGAAGCTTGTAGCATTTAACAGTCCACTTACATTCTAGGGGAAGGGGGAAAAACATGCAATTATTACACTACAGACATATCACCTAACATATTTACAAATTCTTACCTTCCACCTTCCCACACCAACAAATCTATATGTAATAAACTGTTCACAAATAGAATGGCCTATGGCCATTATAATGTGAATCCTCAAGGTTTTTCAAAAAAATTTCTGCAAAGTTTAAAATTTATGTAGAAACTTTTTAGTCCATAATTGTCTTGGGTGTCAGTGCCCAGGTGCTGGCAGCACAGAGGTGCAGGAGTGGGCTCTGTGAGGGGAAACCAGAGGCTGCCGGACACAGCTGTTTCCAGCCAGTGCTACAACAGCCCCACCACAGGGCTCACCTGAGCCCTTTGGCCAAGTTGGTGGCACCTCTGTAGAAACATATTTAAGAAAAGACAAAATTGCCACAGGTTGAGAGGACTGGGGGGAAGGGGGAGAGGGGAGGGAGAAACAGCAATATAAAGAGTAAGGTCAGAAAAGGAGAGAGAGGAGGTGGTGCTCCAGGAACCAGAGCAGATGTTTCCCTGCAGCCCCCTAGAACCATTTAGGCTGGAAAAGACTTTTAAGATGACCTAGTTCAACTGTAAATTTAACACTGCCAAAGCCACCACTAAACCATGTTTCTAAGTGCCACATCTGCACGTCTTTTAAATACCTTCAGGGATGGTGACTCCATCACTTTCTTGAGCAACGCTTGGCAACTCTTTTTGTGAAGAAATTTTTCCTAATATCCAATCTAAACATCCCCTAGCACCACCTGATCCCATTTCCTCTTGTCCTATTGCTTGTTACTTGGGAGAATAAACCAACCCTCACCTCGCCATACCCTCCTTTTAGGTAGCTGTAGAGTGGGAAAAGGTCTCCCCTCAGCCTCCTTTTCTCCAGGCTAAACCACTCAATCGCCCTCAGCTGCTCCCCACAACACTTGTTTTCCAGACCCTTCGTTGGCTTTCTCTGGACATGCTCCAGCACCTCAATGTCTTTTTTGAAGTGAGGGGCACACAACTGAGCACAGTACTCAAGGTGTGGCCCCACCACTGCCAAGTATAGGGAGACAATCGCTTCCCTAGTCCTGCTGGCCATATTATTTCACATACAAGCCAGGATGCTACTTGGCCTTCTTGGTCAACATTCATGTAAACTTGTTGAGATTTTCAAAGCAGGACAAAAGCAAAAGCTTCACTAGGTCTCAACTGAGCTACTTGCTCAGTGATAAAAACACCAAGAACTCAGAAACTCAATTAGTTCCATTTTCCTATGTATTTCTGTAGATCCTTCACTAATGAATTACCAATTTCAAGTTAAAAGCTTCTAGAACAAGTTTAATAACAAACTGTTCCTAATTTAAGTGAAAATATATCATAATAAAGAACAACTTCTTCCTCTCCTTTTCCTGACTCTCTACAGTACACTTATGAAAGAGTTAAGATCTTAATTATTCTCCACCATCAACTGACATTTGGAGCCTTTATTTAACTATCCCTCAGAATACAGTTTCAGAGAGTAAAGATTTTAATTTGATGCTGGAGGCATGTAGAAGCTACTAGTCCTGAACAGCTGTCACTTCACAAGGGACACAGTGCTGCCTGTAGCACTTTCCAGTGGTGGAGCAGGTATTTCCCTTCAGCCCACGGAAAGGACCACACTGGAGCAGATAGCCATGCTGCAGCCTGTGGAGACTCCATACTGGAGCAGGTGGATATGCCTCGAAGGACACTGCAGCCTTGTGGAGACACCATACCAGAGTGGACACCTGTCTCCAGTACAAGACAGACATGAACATATCAGAATAAGATTTTTGGAGGGCTACCAAAGTGGCTAGAGGGTTGGAGCACAAGAGCTCTCTCTCAGGAGTCATTCAGCCTGGAGAAGGCCAACGGGAGATCCTACTGCTATCCACAGCTACCTGCTGGGAGGATACAAAGAGCCAGGCTCTGTCAGAAGTGTACTGTGAGGTAGTCACTTTTTATAGAAGCTCTATTGTTGGAGCTAACTCAGCACTTGACTGGACAGCCCCTGGAGCAACCTGCTCTGCTTGGCCTTGCTTCGCACAGGATGTTGGACTCCTGGAGATTATCTCCAGACACTTACTATGATCCAAACTACTCTATGAATTTAAAAATTTTATTCAATTTGTATCAAAATAGGATAAGTTGATGTATGTATGACTTTCAATCTAAAATTTAAAATTATTATTATTTTGAATCTGTTTGCCTTCACGCAGGAAACTTAAATTGAAACTCCAAGTTAAAAAAAAAAGTTCACTTGAATTCAACTTGAAATCATTTGAATTCATTGAATTCAAATCATTTTCACCTTTCTTACATATAAATGCTTCACAAATACTAATAAGATAACTTTCACAATCCCTTTAGAATATACAACTTCATCTCTATTTTTGACAAAAAAATTGTCACTGAAAAGAAAAGCTGATACAAAAATGAGACACTGATACTTAGAACTTCCACAATATACATCCCACTGAAAGAGTTTGTCCGGAAGTACAAGGAACAAGGTATTTTTAACAAGTGGACACTACATGGAAGTCTTTAATATCATGTGAAAATTCTTAGAAATGGACCTCAATCAAGAATTGATTTTTTTTCCCTCTCTCCCCTCTTCTTTCTGTCCCTTCTCTTATCCATAAAATATCTTCCAGACTCTGCCGCAAGAGGTAAGCCTACTGCAAGTTTTCACTACAAAATCTAATGCATCCCTACATTACTTCAGTTTTGTGCAATGAGGAAGAAGTCCTGTAGGAATATAAGCTGTACAGGATTCTTTAGATGGAGTTCTACCACATGCATTCAGAAGACAAATAAAGGCAGTTAGAAAATTTCTGGTTCTCTGAGGTAGTCACTCAGCAGTTTGGTTCAGTAACAGCCAGAGTCCTGCTTGTTTTCTGGCTGGAACTAGTACAGACAGAGCTGGCTGTTAACACCTATGAAGTCTCTACTGAGCCTGTGTATTCAAAGATTTCACACTTAACCAAGTTTGGGAAGACATGCATGGCAAAATGATAACAGATACTCTTCTGATCAAAGGGTTTCCATAAAAAACTTCAAGTCTTTTTAATCTGCTTGATAATTTAAAATCTTATTTCTCCCAAATTCTTTTTTCCTACTAGCACGTTACACCTGCAGTTCACAAGTCTAGCTCGTCACTGCACACACTACCTATCTTAGGTATCTGAAGGTCAGGATCATGGGCACCAAACTCATTTGGAACTCAGTAATACATCTGGTACATGGAATAACAGCCCAGTAAGAAACTTTATAAGAAATAGCACATGCCAATATAAAGAACTGAATAAATACCTGTGCAAACATACCTTTTCACCCATGATTACGGGTATCAAGTGGTCCAGTAAATTGAATTCCGCCACTGGGATTATAATTGTACACTTAAGAACAGTGAATGTTGTAAGTCGAGTGGGAATGTATTCCTCCAATGATGCTATTTCTTCTGAGGTTGGCATAGCTCTATTTCCATCCGTGCTATCTACAATAAATCAAGATTACATGTTTGACTAAAATATATAAAATAAACTCCACAGTTGCTGTTTCAGAAACCAGTTGCACACTGCTTTTACCTAAGGCTAAACACAATCGTTACTCAATTTTCCTTACTTTGAAATTTGTATAGCTCTTTTTCAGAAACTCACCTTAACAGTTTATCATAGCTTGTATCCATGCATTTTTATCCTGTATAGCTATTATTTCAAACTAATAAATACATACCAGCAGGGATGCTTTCTTCTCTAAGACTCCAATATTAAACTAGTATTATCAATGAAAAAAGTCCTCCTTACTTAACAAGAGGTTTGTCATTGAAATAAATGGCCTCCGAAGTGCCTGAAATTATCTGAGGTATATCCAAGACTTATGGGGTTATTGTGATTACTTTTACCTTTATTTCAAAATTTTGCTTTCTTGACTCATAAAAACCCCTGGCAGATTTGGAATTTAACTATTTTGAAGATGTAATTCAAGAGCACTGAACTTGGCCCAGTTTAATTCTGTGTATTTGAGCATATGCAATAGGGGCAAACCTGGCTTAGTTCCACTGTATGGCTCATATTCATGTTCCAGAGCACAAACTATCATTTTCATTATCCGATGTACTGCACTGCTGTCCAATCGAAGATTGAGTGGGCCCACGACGAGGTTTTTTGTAGACATCTCCTGAACACTTCCAAAATCTTCACTCTTTACTGAAGAAAGGTCTTGCTGATTCCCAGAAACTACAAGAATTTTTATAAATAAAAACAAATTACACCAAACAACTGGACACAGTAAAAAATTTTTATCAGCTACTTTCATTTCAAATCCTGTGATCACAGACCTAAATATACAGAAAATATAAAAATGTAAATTAAACATATAAATACAACTTTACTAGTTTAACACATTTTTTAAAAGCATTATTCCTGTTAAAAGCCTAGCAAACAGGACAAGATTCTGCCCCACCTCTAAACACAGCACAACTTGTGAACTTTTTCATTAACTTTTTATCTCTCAAGTCTGGGACTCTTTCAAGGTGTCCAACCTGTCTCCAAACTTCTGTGGCAACTTAATCCCAGGTGTCAATGACAGTTGATCTGTTCCAAACTTTCTAGAGTTTACCAAAAGATATCCATCCCAAATAATCAAAGAAAAGGTGTGCTTGCAAGGAAACTACAGATACAGTCCCTTGAAATGCTAACTGCTGGTACACGGGCTAGAACCCATGATAAGAATCACATGCACTTGTATTGTCATAACCCAGACTGACCCTTCCTTCCATTCACTGACGAGGTAAAGTACAGGCAGCAAGACTGAGAACTTCTTTAATTATGTCTCAGACTATTTTTAGATAAAAGGGTGGTTTAGTCTCTGCATTCAAAACATCTAACACCTTTCTGCTTAGAATGGCGACAAGTGTACCAAGCATAGTTACCATTTTTTGATGAGTATGTAGGGAAATGAGGTAGACCAAAATCCCAAATTCACTGTATAGAGGCTACTCATAGAAGTATACTGTATGACTACATTTCTCTACACAAGCTTCATGGATATCCTTCAGTTAAATTATGCAAATTTCAGAAGTTTAAGTTTTCCTGTTGCATATGACTTGTAAAAAACATACCCTCACACCTCTAACACTTAATTTGCAGAATTTCAGTCAGATTTTTTTTTCTAATAAATCATCACTTCAACAGTGTCTTCATCACTTTGACACAAGCACTAAACATTAACTGTCTTATTAACCATTACACAAATGAACACTCTGACAAAATAAGCACCAAGATTAAAAGGATTCTGAGACCACAAAACATATAAAAATAAAAAAGTTCTGAGATAAAATTGTAGGATGACAGTTTCATTCATTCAGTGAATCTGGATAGCACATACTTCTTAGCAAATTACTCCATAATCCATCTGGTCAAAGCTGTGACAAATAGGAAAGCCAGCAATTGCCATCAATTTCACCTCAGTTTCCACAATCTAACATATCTGCAATTGCAGAACTGCCCATTTGATAAGTTCTTCTTGTCTACTCATGACCAAGTCACGCCACAGAAGCCAAGGTCTGTGAAAGCAGTGGACTGACTTACTCCATGATGATCTTCCCCAACAGTGGTATTTTCCAAGCTCTTACCCAATGCAGATCCTGCACACCTACTCAACGCAAGATAGATCCCTTCTCTTTCTCTTTTCACCAGTCTGTCTGGATGCAAATCAACCTATTTTCTTGCATAAATCTAACAACTTCCTGCCTTTCTGTTACAGTAGCAAACATGCCTGTAGAGAACTATGACCCAAAACCACAGACAAATCTGACAATTCCAAAGTCTTCCACACTGACTCAATCTGTACACACTAACATAAATGGCAAGACAAGCTCAGCTGATCAGACTGGGAAGCAGGAGCCACAGCCACTGCAGACAGTTGACCTATCCACTTTGTCAGAGAGATGTGGGACCTGTCAACTTCTGAATAACTGGGAGTTTGTGGTTAAGCAGCCTGGCACGGTGTGCTTCATAATTTCAAGGCAAATATTACTTTTATACCAAGTAGAAGAAAGCATGTTTTATTT
Organism: Thinocorus orbignyianus; assembly: GCA_013400375.1. NCBI lineage: Eukaryota > Metazoa > Chordata > Aves > Ciconiiformes > Thinocoridae > Thinocorus > Thinocorus orbignyianus. Next base: position 1,315,621 of record VXBW01006074.1, on the reverse strand, counting down.
CTGGTTGCCCGAGAGAAACGTAGTTGTCTTTCACCCTCCAGGGGAACATTCCTTTTCCCTCCTTTCTCTATTGTACATATTCAAAACAGTCTTTTTAAAGCAGGTAGAGAGCTTTGGGGAGAAGGAAGGAAGGATAGGGTTTTTTCCCTTATGTTTAAATCATAGTCTATGAAATGTTCTTGCCTCTAAGCACTGGTGAAGAAAAGGTCCCTGAATAAACTGAGACTATGGTGAATTTGACACAGAGCTCACCTAATACTCTGCACGCCTCCATAGATCTACAGGCTCAGCAGAAGAATTAACTTTGTCCCTAAAAGCTAAACAGCAGTTGATGGTGAGAGCATTTATAGCCTTTGCTTCCCTTGGTATTTTGTTCACCATTTCTGACAAGGAAAAGAAAAAGAAAAAAGGGGAAAAAAGGACAGAAAGATACTGCCTTATAAAACGTATTCAAATTTTGAGATGGAATTGAAGTTACAACATTTTTAAGAAACCCTGAAGAAGAATTTTTTTTAAAAGGCAGCACATGGTCTGCTGTCAGGGTGTGCTTTATTTAATACACAGTTAATATGCATTTTTTTTCTTTCCATTTCTATATAGTATCCAGTTCAGTTAAACACAACTAAGTGTAAAAAACCATAAACTCACATAAAAATATCAAGGCCAAAATCCTTTAGAAGTAATAACAACCTACCTTTTTAAAAAAGAAAATACCAAATTCATCAGTATATATTCCATGTATATAACTACTACATTGAAATGACAGCATTTACACAAACCACTTTGCTAGAATTACATGGAAGTAGTCCAGAAAGTACAAAGAGAATGTGATAGAAAATCTGTTGCTTCTACAGAAGTAGTTGGTCACAGGTTACTTCACAGATGCATAAAGGAAAATAATTTCTCATCACTGAGTATTCAGTTTTTCATAAACCATAAGTCTAATTCTAACTGACAAAAAAAAAAAAGCGAACACCTTAATGTGAGTGTGGTGCCTAATAAACTTACCACCAAAATAGACAAGTACACACTGTAAACACAATATAACTTCAAAAGTACACCCCTATTAGGTTTGTAGGTCATGCAAATCAGCGATGAGGAACCAATAGCCTACATAATGTTTCAGGGAAATTACTGTTTTGTGCTGGTACACAAAACAAAAAATAAAGTTAGAAGGCAAGAAAAGGCAGAATTTCAAAATAAGACTACTGTGCATGACTACCTTGTTTTCATTCAAAATACTGGAAGTGACTAATGCACTTCTATAAGTGACAGGTGAAACTGCTGAGGTTAATGTTATCCACGAGGCACTTGCAGTTTAATCAGTAATCTTATATGCTTCAGGAAAGGTTAAAGGGGCAAAGGAGGTGTCAAACCAAAACTGCCTTGACAGATAAAAATCTTACAATCACAATAACAGCCTCCCATAACTTAAGTTGGGTTCAGTTTTTTAGGGGAAGGTAGTGTGTACTGATTGTAAATAATAGTTAACAATGTCAAAACAAGAAATAGTAAAATGTAAATTTTTACATAAATACCTTCATATAAACATAACATTTTTAAAACACATCAAGATTTAAATTGTTTTCAAAATCTTGAGGTATTTACATTTTCACTTCAAATGAAATAATTTACACTTCCTTGATCACACTATTTAACAATTACATACTTGACTCACAGTACAAAAAAAATATGATAGAAAATAACTAGCAGAAAATGTCATATTTGTTTTTCTGCAGAACAAAGCTATTTGAAAATTTAAGGTTTTTAGGTTTTGATTCTAGAGATGTACCAACCATTTAAACCCTTAACTTAAAAACTAATTACTTTATTCACTTTTTTATATAGTCAGGTAGCTGAAATTAGACGAGTAATACTGAAATAAAAGTACATTGCAAGGCTTGACAGGAATTCAAGCAATATTTTGTGAGGTATTTTCCTAGTGACTGTTGTGGGAAATAAAATGTAAAGGCCTGAGAAAGCGAACTGATAGAAACAGAAAAGAAACTGAGAAGGGGAAAAGGTAGTCAGAAAATGTCAGTAGCCTGGCCTTTAGGAAAACAAAAAAATAAAAAAAATGTTTCTGAGTTCAGCAATTTCTGAAATGGATTACTTACAGTCAGAAAAAGATAGGTCATTAAATTCCTTGTGCATTCAGAGAAATAAAACATAATACTCCACAAGATCAATTTTTCCTCATGATCAAATAATCTGTGCATATTCATATTTCCATACCAAAATTCAAAAAGGACATAAGGCTTACCCTAGGTCTTGAATTTCTCTACATAAATGTTCTGCATAAAATTACTTATTTTTCCCTTAAACAAGTAGCAGACAGCAGTAGAAGCTTGACTTAGTGTACATTTTCTTAGCTTCACATCACACTCATGGTATGGAGAGGAAAGACTCAGGTCCAGGAAAGAACTGTTAAATTACCTAGCGTATCCCTCTACTGTCAAAGGAAATTGCATCACTTATTTCTTTTTATAAGTTTTGCATGATCCATGCTCTAACCAAACTGGAAGTTTTTCTTTCCTAGTCCTTTTACACTTAACATGCAACAAGTCCAGAAAAAAAGAAAAAAGAAAAAAAAGAAAAGATCCAAAATATTAGGACTCAAAACTTCTCTTACACTCGGAGAAAAGCATGCAAAACACTCCAGATGAGTTGGATGAGGTAGCAATGACAGATAAATGTTCAGTCACAAAATAGCAAAATGTTCCCAACAGATGCCTGCAGAAATAGTATTGATGACAATAAATACACAGGTGGGGAAGAAAGCATTATCTAGTCAATAAAACAAAATCAATAATGACATTATCCAAAAAAAAAAAAAATAATTTATGAACTTCACCACTGCTACAAGGGAATTATTTTCAGTTTAGTAACTGGCTATAGAAGGTGTCATTGCAATTACTTATGCAGGAAAAAAAAGAACACCAACAATCAACAGCTAACCAAAACAGCTAATCTCAAACACATCAATGAAGATGAAACCATTTTAATGATGCTAAATCTAAGGTAAGTTGGAAGACAGTTGGTCAAGGAACAGCTGGGCATGAAAAGTCTTTGTTTCTATCATTTAACAAGTTAAACAAAGAAAAAAAGGTACCTTTGCCACTGGTGCTTTCCATTGTGTACAAATAATCCATGTAGAAAGCCCCAAACCTCTGCATTCCAGCTATCTCTGTGTATGTCTCCTACCAACAAAGCAAAGCAAACAAAGAAAACGTTGTATTAGGAAAGAATTTTGAGATTACCAACTGATAGGCTGGTATGAGAGAGATATATCCGTGTTTGGATTTGTGCATCAACACATGAAGGCTTATCAAAACAAAGGACAGAGGTTATCCCAAGGAATTCACCTTTCCGATAGGTAATGTAACTTCTACTTGAGGCCACACAAAGGCACATCCATAATTCCAGTGGACATGCCGACCAATTCATCAATAGCATCTAGTTAATTAGTACCTTTAATGGAGCAAATATTCTTCACTTGACCTTTTGCATCCAACAGATCTGCCTAATTAAGTGCACTAAGAACTGAAGACCATTCATTCTAGCTTTTTTTATTTAAGGACCATTGTGGTTTTATCTTTAAACAGTAGGAAACCTAAGACTTATGCCATCATTGGGATTTATATATAATACAATCCATTATTACATAGCAAACTTGTGTCTCCTCTTGCCAAAATATAGGCAAGTCATAAAAGCATTGCAGACAGGCCAAGGAAAGAGTATAGCTTAAAACTAAAACTCACTATGGGAAATGTTTGAATATGTATAAGGACTTGTGATTTCACTAATTATTTCTTTTTTTATTTGAGATTCTTCAGCATTACACTTCATCAGTAGTACCAAAAAGGTGAAAATAGCAAAATTTAAAAGAAATTGGATATATTTAAAATTGTAAATTGCTTGCCTGTACAGTAGAACAGACTAAAGAACTCCACCTATGACCGTACCCGGAAGGGACCACCTTGGTCACCACATCCAGTCTTTAATAATTACAGTCAGGAAATAAAGTTTTACTGCACAATTTACAAAACTGTGACTGAAAATGTGTCTCTACCAAAGGCAGAATTAGCAAGACTTCCCCCAAGTACACACATACAGCACGACAGTAAAATTAACATTTCCCAAGATCTGGTTTCCAAGGGAGCACCTAGTTTGAAGACTTCCGACTGTTTACTGGCTGGGTTTAAAGAAGTATGTGCTGGTAAAGCTTGACCTTTTACTCATATTTCTGGTTTTTCTCTCCAGGTATTCTATAGTTCGTGTTTTTAGAAACTATGACGCTAATTCAGTTTTTGGGGCAGAAGGGGAGTTTGCGGTTTCTTTTGGAAATGTTTCTGCTTTGGTTTTGTTTTTAAACACAAACAAATTCACTTTTTTTTTTTTTTGGCGATCTACAAAGTAAGACTCAGTTAAACATGACAAAGTAATAAAATTCAGTCCTCTAGCAGTGCACACATCTAAACAATAATTAGAAATACATTAGAGAGCATTAGAATTTTCATTTCCAAAAAGAATGTAATTCTCTGACCTTATGATGAGCTGCATCCAATATAAATTCTGCACGAATACTATTATTTTCTGGACTTCTGTAATCAAACAGTGAATTCGTAAGGTATGTCATCCCTTTGGCACTTAAATTTTCTCCGCAATTAAAGAAGTAAGACTCCTTCGTGAGGTAATAGAAAATAATAATAAGGTAAGGGAGAAAAAAAAAAAACACAGTCAAGTTAACTGAGGAGTTTCAATTCTGTCATAATACACTAATGATAAGAAAATGAAAATAACTTTATTCAAACAATGTAAAAGATCCTGTCCACTCCCTCCCCACTTTCAAATTAGCAAAGACAGCCTGAGCTACTCAATATTACACATCCCACAATATAGAACATACTAGTTTCATTTTAATAGAAAATAACTTTAGATCACTGTTAGTACAAATTCTGCCCATCCTCTTAAATATACACAATCCTGTCACTACATACTCCCATTTCTCTTACTGACCAATGTCTTACAGATGCTTTATCTCACCTATTCATGACAAGCAGTTATTTCAGTGTATGACCTGCTTACTACCCCTTGCACTCCTCTTTATTCATACAGATTTTTACATGCCTTCTCCATATCCCAAACCCTCTATCCTACTGAAATCTACAAAACTTTTCCATCAAGAGTTATCCTTCCAAAACAGTTATTTATATGAGACTATTTTTTCCAACCATCTATTCTCAATCGCATACAACAAAGCCGGAACCTTTATGAAAGGCACAGTCCCAAATATAGCAGTACAGAAAGACAACAGGGGAGGCAGTATCAACATCACCAGCATTCTCACAAAAATAGATATTTTATTAAATTCACACCCTAGAGGGTGGCAGAACAATGAAAAAGAGGAAAAACCCAGATGTCCCTTATCAACTAACCTATAGGAAACTCATTCACTCACCCACCCACACCAATCCAAAAATCACTTCTGTCATGATTTTATATCTCACAATCTCACAGCTGCTGCAGACACAGCTGCCATCCACCATCACATCCCCAACCACATCTCCCTTGTATCTAACAAGGTCAGCACAACTTTTACAGTTGCCTGAAGCTTGCCTCCCCAGCCTGTCTCTATGGAAAAGCTCATGTGTATCCAATGCAGCACACCAGTCATGTAGTGTGTCCCACCACACCTCTATAATCCCAATTATGTCATACACTACAGTTGTGCAAGGATATCTAATTCTTCTTCTTTGTTTTTTGTGCTGGATGTATTTGCATACATTTTGCTTGAGATGCATGCCAAGAAATGCTGCTCTCACAGGGGAAGTATAAGAACCTGTCTCATCATAACAACCATGGTACAGTAAATGATCATTTTCCAAATAAGAAGATTGAGAGCAGCCCTGCCAAGAAGGGTACTGGCTGATAAAAAGATGGACACAAGCCAAAAATGTGCCCTTGCAGCCCAGGAAACCAACCCCATCCTGGGCTGCATCAAAAGAAGTGTGGCCAGCCGGTCGAGGGAGGTGATTCTACTCCTGTACTCCACTCTAGTGAGACCCAACGTGGAGTATTGTGTCTTGTTCTAGAGTCCTGAGCACAGGAAAGACATGGACCTGTTGAAGCAGGTCCAGAGGAGGGCCACAAAATGATCAGAGTGATGGAGCACCTCTCCTATGAAGGGCCTGAGAGAGCTGGGGTTGTTCAGCCTGGAGAAGGCCCCAAGGAGACCTTATTGTGACCTTTCAGTTAAAGGGCCCTACAGGAAAGATGAGGACAAACTTTCTAGCAGAGCCTGTTGCAACAGGACAAGGGGTAATGGAGGTTGGACTAGATGACCTTTAAAGGCCCCTTCCAACCCAAACTATTATATGACGATTATAAAACATATCAGAATTGATTATTCAGCAACTCAACCGTTATTTCAATATACTCACTTCTTCACTCCTATTCATGTTCTCTTCAAAGTCTTTAATTCCCATAATTCCTTTAAGGCACATAGCTTGGCAACCAACAAAGCCTATCTGACAATCAAAGAAATGTTCCCCTTTCATAAGGACCTAATGAGAAAAAATAAAAATGATATTTTGAAGAATTCTACTCCATGAAAATCAGATAACATACAGAAAAGTGAACCAAAATATATTTAAGTTTATATATTTAGAGCTTTAATAACTAGCAAGATAATCAAGCAGTGCATTTAGAAGGAAGGGACTACTTTAAAGTCTGATCACTACAACAATAGAAATTTAGACAATTTCTGTCTACATGATTATTACAATAAACACATCCAATATAGCAGAATAAGAATAATCAGTAATGAAATAACTTCAAAATATTTTATTAGTAACTATTTACTACAGTATTTATAAAGAATAAGAATACAATTCTGACAATGGATAATTACCTCAACTGTGGTTCCTTCTTGTTCCCAGCATATAACTTCTTTGGATTTTACTTTCTGAGGGCTGTAATAACTACTTTCAGCTTGCATTTCAGTGAGCTATGAAACAACAGGATAAACACCTTATATAAGCCAATATTAGTAATTAAACAGCAGTAATGTCATTAATATACAGAACTGATGAAGACAAATTAAATTATGGGCTAAAATTTATTAACAAGCAGGAAACAGGTGCAGTTCAACAGCTGTAGCACATTATCCATATAGGAACTTCTCATATTCAACTTCTGGTTGAAGTATGTCATAACAGAAAGTCTTAAATCCACTACAGTATTTTTAGTTTGCTTATCTAAAGAGAAACTATGTGAAAAGATGAAACAGATACACAGCTGCATTATTAAGATAGTATCAAATTAGCTTATAAAATGAAGTAAAAATCCATAAATCATTATTTATTCTTCCCAGCAAACAGCATTATAATCTTAGGGAAACATTCTGATTGTCACATAAATGTATGTTTGTCTCAATTGCTATTTCTTGCATAACTTCAATATAAAAATTTAAATTGGCAAAACACACTCATGTTAAAAAGTATATAACCTGCAGTTAAGGAAAATGGTGAAGAGAGGCACAAAATGACAAAGGTGTTATGTTTTGCATTAAGAGAAATACTTAAATTTGTTTATGTTAGGTAGCTTAAATAGTTCAAATTCTAATTTTTATATAAAAATATCCACAAGCTCTCATTATTTTCAAGAGTGGATACACATGGATGTGGTTTTAAATTAAAATTTTGTAATCCAAATGTCCAAGAAAATTGGATTAAAAAAATCACCCTTCAGCTGTGTGCAATTATTGCAGAGGAAAAGCAATTAATTGATTAAAAGAACTCAGACATTACAAGAATAATTTTCACAATTATTAGAAAACGCTACACTTAATTTGGCATGATTTTTAGCTGGAATGATATCAACTGTTCAGAATGCTAATGCAGAAACTTGACCTTATTTTTTAACCAAAATATGAACCACAAATTAATTCCATACATTCTTTGCATGCAAGCAGAACAATGAATTCTGTTTTCCTCCTAACCGTCACCATATTAGTATCATACATCACTTCAAATTTAAAATTTATAGAATGCAAGATGTTATGTTTTAAGTAGTTTTTATCGTTTCCTAATGTAAAATGCATTAAGCTTCCCAAGGAAACATTAGGAAAGGCCAATCCAGTAAATCTTGTTCAAAAGAGAAGTTCGTATTATTTTTAATGAGTTTTCTCATGTGAAGAAAGAGGACACAAAATTACTACTGTATGGCAAGGCACAAAAGAAAAAAATGCTGAGCGATGATAAATGAGAAATTTGAGTTTTGATTGGTCATTCAGCTTTTTTAACTGGTATCCCAGGGATATAATTAAAGGAGGAATTAAAAAAAAAAAAAATCCATTCTTTATTTTTAGCCCATTCGTTGAGGTTTTTTAAAACACAGGCTGAAGCAGATTGACACAAAAAACCCATGACTGAATGGCTGTTGATGCTTTATGTCCTCAAATTTTGCAACCAAAATTTGCCAGGAGACTGAAGGCTTAAAACACTAACCTCCCCACAGAATGTCTGCTGCTGTGAAAGTCGATTGTCTCATCCCTTCTGTCAGTTGCTGAGCAGCTAAATGCTCTGCGATCCCACCAAACAAAAAAAGCTAAGAGTAACCATGAAGCCACTCAAAACACTCTGATGTGCACAAATAACAAAGCAAACAGGCAGAAAAGGGAGCTGCTGGTGGTATTGAGTGTATAATCAGGCCCGTAAACACTGTATGAGGGTTATGAAGATCACAGAACAGACCCTCCTAGAAGCTATGCTAAAGGACATGATTCGAGACAGCCTGTATGGATTCACCAGAGGTAAGTCTTACTTGACCAACTTCGTGCCCTTCTATGATGGTGTGACTACATCAATTGACAAGGGAAGAGCTACGAATGCCATTTATGTGGACCACCATAAGGCCTTCAACACAGGCCCCCGCAACATCCTTCTCTCTACACTGTAGACATATGGATCTGATGGGTGGACTGTTCAGTGGATGAAGAATTGGTTGCATGACCACATCCAGAGGGTAGTGGTGTCCCTCAGGGATCTGTACTAGGACCAGTGCTGTTTAATATTTTCATCAATGACTTAGTGGGATTGAGTGCACCTTCAGCAAGTTTGCAGATAGCACTAAGCTGAGTAGAGCAGTTGATAGGCCTGAGGGACAGGATTCTGTCCAGATGGACCAGGTCAAACTCAAGAAGTGTACCCTTATGAATATCATGAGGTTCAACAAGGCCAAGCGGAAGGTCCTGCACCTGGGTCAAGGCAGATATATAGACTAGATATGAGAAAGTTTTTGGGTTTGTTATAATGAGTGTGGAGAAACACTGGAAAAATTTGCCTAGAGAGCTGGTGCTCAATGACATGACAAGGGGCAACAGATACAAATAGGAACACAGGAAGTTCCACCTAAACATGTAGAAACACTTCTTTACTTTGAGGGTGATGAAGCAGTGTACCAGGCTGCCCAGAGAGGTTGTGGGAATCTCCCTCTCTGGCAATATTCAAAACCCGCCTGGATGAGTTCCTGTTCAGCCTGCTCTAGGTAAACCTGCTTTGGGAGAGGGGTTGGATTAGATGGTCACCAGAGGTCTGTTCCAACCCCTACTGTTCTGTGATCCTGTGGCAGATGCCCCATTCCTGGAAACATTCAAGATCAGGCTGTATGGTGCTCTAAGCAATCTGATCTGGTTGAAGATGCCCCTGCTCATTGCATGAGGGTTGGACCAGATGATCTTTAAAGTTCCCTTCCAACCCAAACTCTTCTATGATTCTATGGAAGTACTACAGTTCATCCAAAAGGCTGAAAGTCATTAAAAAAACCCCACAAAACAACCTTAGTTATTCTGCTATTCATAGATATAGTATTAGTTCCTGTTCTGAAGGGCTCTGGCCTTGATTTAATATATATTTAATTACAAAACTAAGAGCCACTTTCTATTACAGTTATGTGAACAATTCTATGTGTATATAGTCTGGCATCTGTAAAAAGTATTTTGCTAATTCAGAACTGTAATTTTTAACTTCTGTCAGTATATCTCAGTATCTTATTCAAGTTCTCTATATTCCGTTCTGCAAGCTTATAAAAGGAATAAAGAGAAACCTGGCAAATATTCTACGGTTCGTTTACAGAAAATACCTAAATCTCTCTCTACATACATAGTTTATAGCTCAGAGTATATGTGTAATTTATCCCTTCTTTAATTCAGTTCCAACTCACGGAAAATAATTTCAACATTATCAATTTAAATTCATATTTGCACATATTATAGATTAAAGATAGAAAAAGCGTTCTTCTAATTCATAAGCTATACAAAGGTAAAAGTTTTTTTATGAAGAAGTATATTTATATCTAAACATTAGATGGATAGAATACTACAATAAATAACCATAGAAAACCATCTAGCTTTTTCTCCCATCAAAAAATATTAAGTAAATCAATTTCTCTATTAAATTGTCTGTATGCAAATCTCACCTCAAATAGCAAAACCACTTCACACTGTAATTAACAATACATTATGATGCAAAAGGAACTCTCAACATTCACATTTTTTGTTATTCATTAGTGTAATATTTCCTCTCTCCAATCAAACAGTAGACAAGTATGCAGATAAATGCCAAATAAATCCTATACAACACAGAGAAATACTTACCTTAAAAGTCACTGTTGCCTTTGTACAGTAAAACCCAATTGAAATAACAGGATCCTTGAGGGACTGAGATTTCTGCTGATGCAGTGTCGTCCCATCACCAGTTCCACTAGAATCACTCTCTTCATCATCGTAACTCACAATAGCAGGAACAAAAGACCAAGCCCAAGAAACCCACCCTTGCTGCTGGTCATCATCTTGATGCAAATAAGGATCTTGATTAATATACTGTGCTGGATATTGCATTACTGAGCTTGCTTCATCTTCTGTACCTTTTAAAGCAAAAAGTCAAATTTCAAATCAACCATGCATGAAAATTAATTCATTATACTGAAAATTATAACGTGAATTTTATCTAGAACAATATTCCACATATTATTCACTGATATTTAACTTAAAATGATACAAAATAAGTAGAAACTTCAAATTTCTAATGTAAGTTTCTAAACACTTATTTGATTCATTAACATTTTCCTCCAAAAAAAATTAAGGATCTTCGCAATAGTTTTATTATCATACATTTGCAACGAGACCAGAATTTGTCATCTATACCACATGCTTTCAAGACTTCTTTTATTACATCCCTTCCAAAATTTCAAATTAAACCCTACTAGACAAGCACATATTACAATCTTATAGTTTTCAGTTTGAAAGTGAAATGAAAAAGGACTTCAATTGCAAAAGCCATAATAAGGAAAAAGTAAGCATAATACATCCAAAAATTAAGACACAAAACCGCCTTTGTTTTAAAGTCAGGTTTTCAAGTATCAAAGATACAGGTTTACCTACACCCAAAAAAGCTGCTATGCCACCTGTGAGTCACAAAAATCAAATGCAGGTCTTCTGTGAAGGAAATATTAGAGATAGCAAATAGAGAAGGATTCCTACAGAGATACAAGTCTAAGATTCATGATCCAGATCAGTAACACTGTGCATGTACAAACAGCACAATTAACTTAGCTTTCATCACCACTCTTCTAGGACTCTCAGGGAATATTAACTGCTTCAGAGTTACCACAGTTAGTACAGGATACAGAACTGTTCCCACAGGGGAGCAATATTGAATGTATTATTTAACTGACAGTGGAAATAAGCATATTTCATTTCTATTTACTTATTTTTTATCTCAGAGGACCCACTCTTGCAAGTTTTAGGGCTTTCAGTCTTTAGTCTAGCTAGTCTTCTAGTGTAATTATTTATATACTAACACAACAGAACAAAGCGTAAGAAAAAACAGTCATGAGAACTCTCTGCACACGCTTAAGAGGCGAGGACATCTCCTCCCACAAGGGCAATGCAAGCTTCCTTCCTGGTCCCTCTACAGAACAGTGTCAGAGATCAAATTTCAATCCAAATGTAGATCTTGAAACACAGGAAATACAGAAGAGGTGCGCATAAAGTCTTGGAAATGGCTAAGAGGCAGAACTGTCAGATATAGAAGCAAAAATAATTCATATGGAGCATGACTTGAGCAGTTTAGCCTAGACTGTTGTTGGCAAGGACAGGAGAAAAGGTGGAAGGTCTGCCAAAAGAGAAAAAAATCCAGAGGTGTAGGACCTAGGTCATGCATAACATTTGGTCTACATAGCCATAAAATTCAGCAATCATTTAGCATACTTCTTTGCTGCAGTATGTTTATGCAGAGAGACAACAGTAAAAGATACCAAGTAGTAGTTTGGTTTATAATATTAATATTTTGGAAGCCATTAAAATAAGACAGAAGAGCAGCTGGACTAAAAAGGTGATATCTATACGCTGAGAGACAGAATACAGAAAAAGAGGAAGATAGATCTATCTTCTCTCACTAAATTAAAACTACTACAACCATTACTTAAACAACAGCCAAATTGGAAAAAACGCGCATCAGCCCCGTAAGCAACCCACAACATCCTCAAAACACTTCAAAGCATAAATATCATGTAATTATCTTTATAACAAGTAATGCATGAAGGGGAGTATGTAGGAGTTTTATAGTATCTATGCAACATTTTATTCTTTTTAGTGTTGTAAAAGTGTTAACAACTCAAATTCACAATGGCTTTCTTTATTTTCACTTAGTTTTTTTGAGAGTAAAGATCACGACAGGGTCAGTGTGCTTTACAAATATTAGAAAATATCATAATGTTCCTTTGGGATGGAACGTCACTGTTACTATTGCCATTTTACACCTGGGAAACATGCTTCCTATACTGGAATTTCATCTGCCATGGATTTCATTTCATGAAAAAATAAAGAACTAAACAGTTTCATTATACAGAATCTCAAGGCAATCATTCAGAGGAGGTAGCAACAGGAACTGTTAAAACCACTCTCAGAATGTCAGTAGCTCTTACTGCTCATGATTCCAGCTTCTCACATCTTTCCTGAGTTTCATGCTCAGCATGTCAAGTTTGACAAGTAAATTAACTTCTGCTCTACAGATGCATAAACCTAAGAACATTCAGAATTCAGAATGACAGTCCATCCTCCCTCTATTCTTTTATTTAGTGCCTAATACATTACAAGAACTTTAGATTCAAGTTTAGATGTTCAAAATCATGGCATTCCTGACTACATTACTGAACAAGACAGTGTGATGCAAGCCAATATGACTGCTTGACTGCTTGAATGTTTTGTGTTTGTATTTTACATAGAAGTATGGAGTACTTAAGTTCTAATGTCTACTTAGAAATTTTATTTCCCTTAGATTTTAATATAAGCTATGCACCTATATGCATTTATTACGTTGCTGCACCTTCCTAATAGCTCACCTAAAACAAAATCTCAACATTCAAATACATGGTATGATGAAATTAGAAAAAAAACAAAGATACAGCAGCAAAGTCGGTAGCTCCCAGCAAAGCTACATAAAATTGTGGATGGAGTAAAAGCTCCATATCTCAAAATGCATCACTCTTGTAATAGTAATATCTGGGAAGCTAGCACACAAAGTTAAGGAGAATTCACCCCTCAATCAGTTCAGTGCTCCTCAAAGCATCATGTCACAGTAAGTTTCCATGAAATATCATGTAGAAGAGGGAATACAAGTTATACAAAAATAAAAAGCAGAGGAGGCTAGACAACGAAAAAGGACAGAACTACTGAAAAGAGTGCAAAGTAATGCTTTGCTGTTTAGAACAAATGACAACAGACATACTCCTAGCAACAAGTTTCAAAGAAAGATGGAAAACTGGCAGCAGCCATATTTGAAATAAATAAAAAAGTTGCCTAAGGGCAGGTGTCTTGTTGCACAACATAGTAATGGGTAAATCCAAGTTCTCTACTGCGTCTTCAAATGGCCTTTTCAGATAAAGTTTAACCTCAGTTTAGTCAGGCCTATCAGAATACTTTTCAGAACATAATATGAAAAAGATGTTATTGGAGCGCTGCATACGTACCCAGCACAACACACTACCTTTCTAATATACTATAGACCACTGAGATACTTTGCAATGACTAGCCTTGGGCATTTATATTTTTAAAAATCTAAGAAATTAATAACTTAAGCATTTTTTTAAAAAGCAAAAGTTGCATCTACCTGTGATGTTTCCCAACATATCTTTAGTGTGGCAAATCAAATCTTCACTTTCCCCATCTTTGACGTTGCCTATTTCTCCATAATAAAGAGCAATCCCAAGCTGCATTATACGTATAAACATAGGAAGCTGCTGATCAGAGATTGAAAGTTTCAAACTATCAACTAACGTGTGAACCTATAACACAAAAGAGAACAAAAGCAAATAATAACGAAGCTCTGTTACCATTAAAGCCAACTTTTAAACCATACAACTCCATATTCGTTTTGTACATGCTTTTGAATTTCTAAAAACCAAAGCTGCAATACAACACAAGGCAAAAGGGTGCAAACAATGACTGTCAAAAACAAACACCCATTGGGTTGAAGAAGGTTGGAGACTTTCAGGTTGAAAAGTCAAATGTAATATATTTTGCATATATATACATATAAATATTTTTTTACAATTGTTTTTGAAGAAATATCTAAAATGTAAATCACATAAGCACATAGGATTAAACTTTTTCTGTATTTTGATTAGCGTTTCATAAAAATCTCTGCATGCTAAAGAAAACCTAGATATATTTGGTTTAATATACAGGGTCCTTCATTTTGATTTTTTCCAACTCCCAACATGTGAGACAACCATGAGTAATACTGTACCCCTGCTCACTAGGAACTGGGCTTGGTTTGCTAATCCATTTCACACAGTTCACTAAATAGCGTTAATACGCTGAAGGTTCTTGCTATTTGAGTTTGAGCTACACTTGAAACAGTTACATAAGTAAAAAAATCCTTTGGGATTTTTATTTAACAGATTACCTGTAGGCTTTATTTTTTATTCATTTATTACGCTTTCTTTTTTAAAGCTTCAGGAAAAATAAAAAGTATTAGAGAGTATTACTTACACACTCTTATTATACACAGAATAATTGCATCATATGAATAAAACACAATCAAAAAATCCCTTTAACAAAAGTCAAGAGCATTAGCTTTCCATTTTTCTTAAAATTTCAGAGTATATTTTGAAAAACATCAAAAATTTCACAAGTTAAGAGAAAACAAAAGAAAATTTGGATACCTACTTTAATAACAGAGGGCATTTTGGAGTTGAGGTTATCATAAGTAAAATGCAGACGAGTCCTGAAAGAACACTTGTACAGCAGAGGTTCCTGGTAAAATTCAATTTTACCACTAGCATTTCTCTTATCAAGACATACTGTGCAGTCAGAAAAGTTGATCATCTTTCTCAGTACCAGATCGGTGGCTTTTAAAAGAAGTATATAGGTTAACAAAATACATTGCATAAGAAAAACAAATTATGCATACATGTTCTTAACTAGAAGAAAACAATATGAGTCATGTGGTAATTATTCAAATCCTCAGCGAAGTACTTGCTTTTGTGACTAGAGAATAATTAAATGTACTACAGACTTTTTCAGCTGAATACTTTACAGTGAGGACAAACAACTTAAAACAATTTAAGTTACACCCAACTTAAATTTTCACCTGTACCATACTTAGATCTATTTATAAAATAAGACTACTACTACTACTCTCAGTATTCTCCAGAAAGAATCTTACATATTTTCCCCCAGTTTTTCTTCTGAGTCTTCCACCGCAAACAAAAGCTATTACAGTGACCTTAACATTAAATGCATTTTGTAATTTTGTCATATTAGTTTGTAATAATTTTAGCCAGAACAAAGAAATGGGTGCGGTTGTCAGGAATCCATTAGGTAAATTCCCTGTTCTACCAGAGATCTTCCGTGTGATTTTAAAATACTGTGCCCAAATTCTGCCTCTACCAGATGTCAGTAAGAACATCTAGACTTACAAGTGAATATTGGTAATTAAAAGATTGAGACATTCAGATAGTTATGACTAAGTTAAAAAACAAAATTAGGATGTTTTTTTCATGAAAATGTGAAGCAAAATGAAGTATGTCATGCAACTGGTGTGCAACGCTCACTACAATACAGCATGTTTTACTAAATCTTCAGCCAGCTTGCTTAGAGTGCTAAGATCATCACAAACAATTGCAAGATAACACCTTAAGATGCTCATTCACAAGATGAATGAATTCACACCATGGCTCATTCATAAAAATAGAAACAGATTGCCTAAGATCTCACTGCCAGCAGCAAGTACAAAATACTCACAGAACGATGGCAAGCATGAGCAGAGGGGACTTCAAAACACACAGATCATACAACTACGGGTTAAGAATCAATCTATATCGTTATAATTGGCTCTTCAAAATGAAAGAAAAGAGGAAAAACAGGTAAGAAATAAAAACAGGCAGAAAGTATCTCACTTCTGACATAGCCATTTTTATTAGTCTTCTGAATTTCTTTTTGAATTTAAGAGTGCCTGCACTGTGATACCAAAAGATATCTGCTCACCAGAGATGTCCATAAAAGCTCGATCCCAAAACTCATCCACTGTATAGCATTCTGCAGAAGTGATATTGACTGAGAGAACAATATCATCCTCCACATACTTCAGTATGAGATTGTTGATCACAATGTTGACGTTGTTCACAACACGCCTAATCAAACTCTGAACATAACCTATAAAATAAAACAAATTCTTAGGAATTACAGGGAAAACATGATACCAAATTCATTTATTACTAAGGTAATTGTTTCCAACATGTATTCTTTTAAAATCAAACTGAAACAAATCAAGTATTATTGTCCTTTATTTATCCAAAAAGTCACTGAACTTTCAACTCTCTAACATCCAGGGCAATTACGTCAACCAGCATCCTGGAAATGCAATAAACTATATGAAAAAACCTTCTAAACACTAGAACTGTAATATACTGCAAAAGATTAATTATTGGTGGAATTGTCAACTTTCAAACAAATTAAGAAAACAGAAGACTGGATTATTGTAGGCAAAGAATTTTAATGACAGTGACTTTTTTACTTTATTTAGAAAAAGGGTTGGAAAAGTGAACACCAGTTGCTAGGTTACTTTTCAAGTATGCATGTATTACACCTATGTGCCCCCTCACCTAGTTTTTTTAAAAGTTAACTAAACATTAATATGCCTAGGACTTCTTTTCATTCTAAAAGTTAATAAATCCACAGCAAGCTCAGTAAGACCCCTGTGAGGTATAACAAAATCAATTTCTGTCAACAACCCAAATAGTAAGCACCTGCACTGAAGCCTGTTGGGAAGAAATCCATTTAAATTTTTTCAAACATAATGTGATTGGAAAAATGAAATCGTCTGTGAATTCCCAGTATGCAGTAAACACTCATATTTTACCAATATGGTAAAGAAATCAAATACTACCCATATTCATGTCTTTTATGTATACTGAATGTAACTATGGAGCTAACTCATTTGTGCTGGAAAAAACCCTAGCCTTAAAATTTCTGTTTTAAAATTTATAACATTACTCACATTCTATCTAAAAATACATTTAATACATGCTATAGAGGTCCAGTTTGGTAACTACACTGAAAAAAAGCCAGTTAATGGTATGGGTTTGATCCCACAGGCTTGAAGAGTAGTTTTCTGATACTTGCAAAAGTAATACTCGTTTATATCAACAATTTTAAATCAAATAAAATTTAAAATGAACATCAAAACATTGTCAGATTAGTAGGAGCAGACTCACATTGCTACTTCCATTCTACTCTGATTTTTCTAGCCACTCAAATATTACTTTTCACCTTTGAGTATATGGAATGTTTTACCATTACATAAGTGACTTCCTTGAGTTCCACAACTGCAAATCTACACAGTTGACATAAGACCTTTTTTCTTTTCCAGCATTCAAAGCCTCCAATCACCTCTTTTACTAAATGCAAAAAATGTTTTCAGCTACCATTACCAGAATATTTTAATTCTGGTCGGGTACATTTCTATGTTTTAAAAGTATTTCAATATTAAAATCTTAATTGTAAAATACATACCACAATTCTTATCATAACTCAGCTTGCTTCATTTTGTACTATTCTTGAGTATACGTCACCCTTTGAACAAAGTTAGTCCAGCAGGAAAGAAACAGCATTTTAACATCTCCTGCCATCCAAATAGGATTGAATTGTTTTAAAACAAAATCTTGAAAATGTTTTAGAATACTGTCAACAGAAACAGAAAATCCAGAAATGCCACAAAAGTCAAAACTTTTACAGCTTAGTACTGTTAGATTTCTAACATAATATGAATTTAACCTTTTAGCATATTAATCTAAAAAACCTACTGAAAAATATGTGGACTAACTTGCTTTTATAAAATTTCTCACTGACTTCTGAAAATGCTAATGTATTTTTAGGTTATATGAATTCAGGAAACCATATATATTATTTCAATAATTAAGAGGCACAAGAGACTCATATACATCATTACAGTGGTATAAATTGGCCTGTACATAACTAGAAGCCAGCAAAAAGCATTTAGTTGCTTAAGTTCAGCATAGAAATATTTTGCAGACTATATAATGAAATTACTAGCCATGATTTTTATAGTTGTTCATTATGGTTTTAAAGCAAGCTACTAATTTCATTGAAGAAAGTGAAGCTGTCACTCCACAGGTCCAAAGTTTTTCAATATTTTGCTTTCAAGGGTCTTTCAAAGTCAATCTAATTTACATTTTTCTGCAGGAAACAATAAAACATTATACATGCAGCATCATAGCAGAAAAAGAGAAAAGCATGTTCTATTGACAGCTTCCAGCAGTATTCAGGAAAGGAGGAGCAATGCTTTCATCTGTGTGTCTTTTTGCCTGAATGCATAAGAGTGATCAGAACTGTATCTTCCAAATGAAACAGGGGTCACAGCTTTCATTAAAACTGTTCCACATTTCTGTGAAGACATTTCCAAACTAGAAGTGTAGTATATTGTTAAAAGTATCATACAGGTACCAGCTTCTAATTAAGTTTAGCTTCAAATATACTAAAATCAGATTCTCTTGAGTGAGGATCAGTCTTTTAAAAAAATTGTAATTACTACTACTCAAAGCAAACTAACAAAAACATCAGCAAGTTCACGTATAACAGTTTAAAGAAAAAAAAGGGAGGGGTTCTTTAAACACAAGTGGGAGAAAACAGGTGGGGTTGCTTCATATTCCTGTAATTTTTAAATATAATGCTATGATCGTCTTTGCCACTAAAATTCAGGTATCTATGATGAAGTGACTAAAAATACTAGAAAATCTGTTGGGTTAAATTCTCTCCTGAGGTGCACCACAAAATCCACATGTATGCTTTTTCCAAATTCTCCAGAACCCATCAGGCTGCACCGTGCAGTAAGAGCTACAAATGCAGTCTCAGATGCAACTCTCCAAAATATCACAGCATTATAGTCCACAGAGTTGTCAATAGATTTAACAGAATTTATATGATCAGACTGGTCACATCTAAACATCATAAGTTTAACAGTGCTTTGTTCTTACCAAAGCTACTTTGTCAACTAAGCTCTGCCTAGTGCCATCTCTGAGGACACAACAGAGCTAAACGGCAAATAAATCTTTCAACAAATGACAACAATAGTATGATACCTGTATCCTCCAAAGACTAAAACAAATCTAAGTAGATGACTCAACATCTTACTAAAATCCAGGATACACAAATTAAAGCTCAGCAAAGCCATATCCTGTACCACAGAAAATAAAATCTACTCCTCATGGAAGGCTGTTTACCACACAGAGCCTCTCTATTAAACAGTGTTCTTCATGCATCAAAAAAATCAAAACCAATAGCAACTGCGTTTACATAACTTTGCCACATGGAAAGTAATTTAAAGTCTGTTCAATGAGGTAAGATTTCACTAATTCTCTCTGAATCATTAGACTTCACTACCAACATAATCTATGCAGTTGAAGAAGGAATGTGGTCACAACAAAGGAGGTGATAGCGCCCTATAGTTTCAGAGAAGCACAAAGTATATCTACAGAATCTATCAAATAGGAATATAAAAAGGCAGGAGATCTGATAATTTGCTATGCTACTGCAAATATAGTATGTGCAATTTGTATGAACACACTAATCATTAAGAACCATAATGTATTCACAGAAGATGACACACAAATCAATTTTCAATGTGCATGTTCTAACTTCATCAGATGTCAACACTACAACAAGCACACCTACAGCCTTTCACTAAGGCTACAACTTTCCGGGACGTCCACAGATAACACTGAGAGAAACAAACTTGAAGAACCAAAATCCTAAAAGGGTCTCACTCAAGGCAATACAATCATCCGGTTCTTTGACATGCCCTTGACTTCTGTTGTTCATGGATGAGGCCCAAAGAACCAAACACCAAGGAGCTGCCAGAGGTGAAGCGCTGTCCATGGTAGGACGTGGTGGATGCAGAGAGTCCTGCAATTCCAAGCCACTGAAGTTTACAGGATCTCAGAACTTTAGGAGAGCCTCCAGACTTGGCTCCTCCAGCACTCATTTCAAAGCAAGATGACACTCCGTAGTACGTAATATTCCACACACTAAATTTCAATGCTGTCTTTTGATTCAAGGCTTCCATTAAGAAAAGACAGAAAAAAAGCCTAACAAAACTGTCATGTCTTTAATCCATCTAAAATTACATACCCTAAGAAGGAAAATTGCAATTAATTTCAGTACTACCCAATTTCATTTCTCTGCACAAACACCTCGTACTTCAAATATTTGTGCAAACTCAGGCAACAGTAATCAGATATACAGTTCCTTAGGCACTTTTATATTACCTAAGTATCTCCAAGTTCAACTGAGCTAAATTCTACATCAGAAAAAAGTGAACATCTCCACCAGTAGACACAGGACTCGATAAGAAATATCTCTCAGAATTATTAGTCTCAGAAAATCTTACCTTTAAAACTATTATTTTAAAAATGAGGATAAAAAAAGTATGAAAAAGTACAAGACAAGAACTTTATGTCAACCACTGAGCAGTTAACGAGTAGTAGAAAACATAGTGATCTGAAACAGAAGAATCAGAGCAACAGAGGATAAAAATCTAACACACTACCCCTGCAATAAGTTTCTCACACTAATCTATCTTGTGCTACAAGTGAGTTGTATAGATTTAATGGCTCACCATGCAAGAAGGAAAAGATATAAAGATAAACTACGTTTTGTTGCAGTGTGGCTTGATTTTATAATCACTTCTACGTGATTTGTAGGTGGATACAAATACAAAAGTTTAACTTAGACACTGTGGCTACCTGAATGAAATTTACATATTCTCTATCACTCAAATACAAACCAGGTTCTGAAATGTCATGGTTTGGGCCAGACTGGCCACTAAGAATGACATATGCTCTCCCCCACCTCTCTCTCCACAGAGAGATCCAATTATGGATTACCTGGAGGTAAATCAGGGTCAGGAGAAGCAGATTGCTGGACTCGTCGTGGTTTTACTGCTGATTTCATGCTTTCCGTGGTACTGCGGTTGGTTGAACTGGAACCACAACTTTCATGGTCTTCCTGCAAGAGGATAAGAAAGCATGGGAAGAACAATTTAGTAAAGATCTGGCAAATTAAACTTCTGTTACTGTTTTTCCATTAATTCAATCCTATACATATATATAACTACAGAAAGTATTACAAAACTAGCGGGACAACAAAAAAAAATATTTGCAATTAATACTTCCATTAACTTTTAATTTTAAAAAAACCTCAGTAATTTAATTATTAATTTCAACTGAACACATTTCATTTAACTGTATTTCTGCTGAAACATTCCTTCAGAGACAGAGCTCTGCGGACTACCAAAACAAATCTAAGAAACTACTGAATTTTATGAGCCTACATACCTACACATGAAACCACCTCAGACAGTTCCAAGATGTCAGAGTCACATCCTTCCTAATACAGCTAATTGAAGCTGATTCACAAAGAAAATATTTTCACAGACTTCTAAAATAGTAAAACACAGCCCCAGAAAAGATAAATGAACTGAGGGCACCTGCTCACCTTGAGCATCTATATAGCTTATTCACCCTAAGGATTTCAGAAGCAGGAAACATGGCTCATAACTAGAAAATATGATACAAGCCTTACAAGATTAAATTCACAGACACAAGAAAATTTTAATTAGCTGAATTTAGGGCTTTAAATACCCCAATAATATTCCCATTACGTTCCAGAATGACAGTTTAACTACAAGACTGAAGTGCAAGAAAGCCAAGAAAAGTAATGCAAATATTCCTCTAAGTGTATTAGAGGAGCAGTTTAGAGAGAAAGTGAATTCTTGCAGTTTTTAACCCAAGATACACTCTCTTTGATAGATGTAGTCTACTGCAGAAAAAACAGCTAAATCCTCTCTGGGTCATGGCAATACTGAGATCATACAACATGCTCACAAAAAGGTTTGGGGGAACAAATGTCAAGTGCTTCAGTATGAAGCTATAGTATTCTTAAGCCCTCTAACCACCCAAAAAAAAAAAAGGCAAGTTACCATAAGGTATTTCAGATTTTCCAGTCGTTAGTATAAAACTGAAACAAGTAGTTTGTTACTTTTTAATTTATGGTTCTTTGGCCATTTCAGCCATTCAGGACTGAATGAAAAAAATTAAATGGATGTTTAGCATCAACTCTGTTTGAAGGGCATTTGTTTGCTTTCTATCTCTAACAACTTTCTGAGGCTTTTCATCCAGGAATGTGAGTCTCTTTAAGACTCTCTCAGAACATCTAACTCTCGTGCCATTTCATTAGAAAGCCACTGTTCTTTCCATGGCATACCTGAGCAACGATGACAGCTTGAAGCTCTTGGTTTATCTTTAAATCTAGGGTGACAGAAGTTTCTTCATCAGCACATATATTTTATAATTAGAAAAGCTCACCTCTCCTTCACAGCTCCAGCTTACTGAGAAAAATCAGATCATAGACCTACAAGCTAAAATTTTTGAAATAACTTTTAACCATACCCTCTTTCTTGGAAACTAGTTCATACATGGCATGAAAGTATTTTTTCAGATGAGTCACCACACTGCTATTTTTGTGTTGAACTTACAAAAACTCCCAAGATGTCAGCGTCACCAAACAGCTCAATTAGCACATTTCCTTTTTTCCTGAGCTCATTTATGGATTGTATTGAATGCTGTGGTACAAGTATTTAACTATTTGATCTGATAGGATCACGTTACGCTTGCCTTTTAATATTTATGTTGGCTAAGAGAAGAAGAAAGGGAGGGCTGAGGACATGGGGAAGGCATTCTATTTTTGAAGTGTTAACTGTATCAAGTCTGACTACATTAAAGTCTAACTCTTCTATCTGCGTACCGACGCAACCATGTTTGATGCATCTTCTCATAAGCTTCACGCGAAATCTATGTGATGTTTTAATCACACAGAGTATTGCTAATACTTAAAGTTGAAATAAGAGTGGTTTAAGCTCTTACCACTTTCAGAGAGTAAGGAATACAAACTAGCACACTGGTGTTTGGGCAGGTTGGGTTGGTTTGAAGGAAAGAGGAAGAGAACCCTTAGATTGCGTTAATTCTGAAAGAATGTCTCAAATCTTAACCTATAAATAAACTCGATATAATAAGCTATTTATATTTCCCTAAGCTACAAGTCTGTTGTGACAGAACATGGTTGCAACCACTTACAGCAAGTTGGACCTAAAAGTAATCAAAACAAAAACGTACATGTTCCAGGATGGTGCCAAAATGCAACACAAAAATTTATCTCAGAAACATACCTTTGGGACAGAGTAAATCTCCTAAATTTAAGAAGAATTCAACCTGACCAAACATTCTAAAAAAGTTTGTTGTTTTTTGTTTTTTTAAATCTGGAATAACATCCATTTGTTCCCTTACATAACAATTAACAAAAAGGTTTTCAAGACCTGTATGGAGTTTTTTAGAGCACGAACATGTCATTTTTCGCAAAAGCTACTGATACTTTATTAAGCAAATGTTGTATTCTTTAATTACTGGAAGATGATAACAGTGGTCACAACCTTATCGGAACTACATTCTTACACGGACGTATAACCAAAAGCTTTTTGTATCTACACACTTCTGCTCAATGTTAACTTTAAGAGCACACTATTAATTTCTCAAACATGTGGCTGTCTCATAAGCCCAGAAGTAAAACACGTTCATTAAAGAGATGGGAAAAAGTTCCAAGCAAACTGCCAAAACTAGCATAATTATAAAACTATTTAACACTGGAACCAACTAGAGTCACACACTGCGCCTAGATCACAGTGATGTCATCAGAAACACACGGCCAGAAGGCACTAAAACTACTGCGCTCCCATAAATCCACCTCACACCAGATGACAAACATTTTAAAGTTAAAGTCAAAATTATACTGGGGCTGGGAACAGTTACATTCCAAAAGCGCTAATAACGACAGCTAATAGTATGAGATTTGATAAATGCCCATTCATTTTAGCATTAACAAGAGTGATTCCAAACAACAGTCGCAACAACAGAAAACTAAAAATACTCATAATGTGTCTAGAGAGATGATTTTTAAAAGAAAATAGCACTCGTTTACAAAAATATCTTTCCCCACTAGTTTGCGTCATAAGTAATGCCTAGAAAACTTTAAAAAATTAACACGAGGTCTTGCTTGTAGAAGTTTTTTTCAAATATACTTTGCAGCAGGACAAATAGAAATTTGCGCAACCAGGCTCCTTTTCCCTTTTTGGTAAATATAGTCAGACCAGGTACATGGCTGAAATGTTTCTGTGGAGTGCTGTGGTTACACCTAAAACGATGCAAGTCATAAGTAACAGGTTAAAGACACTTAGGCTACCAAATTTACATGCAAGTTCCTCTGTCAGTTTTATTCTACAACATAAAACAGATATCATGAGGTTTAAATCAAATTACAATTGACAACACCTGAACACATACTACATGAGACTTCTTATGATCTTTCCTAATAAGCAGAGTTTATTACCTTCATTTATTATTCCGTTTTCTAAATTTAAAATACGTAGTTCTTTTTCTCTTTAAAAAGACACTTTCCCCTTTTATAATACATAAATCCTACTTAATGTGCAAGACTCCCAAATAAAATGCCTCATAAGTATGCTTTACGGGAAAATAATGTTTTCTCTTGGGAATTACTTAGCTATTTATGCAAATATTGTCTCTCTGCTTTCATCAACTCAAGCTAAAAATAAAGAAAACTGAGTCAAAAAAAAACCCCAAACATCCACACACAAGAGAATACGTGAAAGGAACCATTATTATTACAATTTTAAAACCTGAACCTACTGCACAAACTTGCAGAGACTTCTCCATTGCCATTTTCTCTCTTCCTCTACAAAATTTTGCCTTTTCTCATCCTTTGTAATTTATAAAACATCAGGTTTAACATTCTTTACAAGTCAGTAAGAGAGACGTATTTCTATTTCTGTAAAGTATATCCTAAATTGCTAGATGCAAAAACTGCAGAAGAGGGGATTCATTTCCCACTAGTGGACTTTGCTTACAGGGCTGAATAGTGAGCTGCCTGTGGCTTGACTGAAGGTAACAGCACATAGACATTCTAGCAAGGCTTTTGACAGTGTCCTGCACAAGCTTTGTTCCCAAATAGTGGGATATCAACTGGATAGTAGAAGATAAGTTGGGTGAAAAAGCAGCTGGACCACTTGGGCTCAAAGGGTTGTGATCAGGGGTACAAAGCCCAACTGGTGGCTGGATACTGGTGGCATCCTTCAGTGATCGGTACCAAGCCTGTGGTGCTTAACTTCCTTATTAAAGGCCTGGAAGATGGGATAGAGTGCGTCCTCAGCAAGGCTGTGGATAGTACTAACCTAGGGGGAGGTGCCAATGTACTGGTGGGAAGGGTTGCTATTGATAGGATCCTAGAAAGGCTGAAGAAATGGGCTGTCAGGAACTCTGTGAAGTTCAAACACTATGCTCTGCACCTAAGATGGAGATACTCTGCATAACTACAGATTAAGAGCCAAACTGCTAGGAAGCAACTTTGCAGAAGAGAATCCAAGGTTCCCAGANAAAGTATATCCTAAATTGCTAGATGCAAAAACTGCAGAAGAGGGGATTCATTTCCCACTAGTGGACTTTGCTTACAGGGCTGAATAGTGAGCTGCCTGTGGCTTGACTGAAGGTAACAGCACATAGACATTCTAGCAAGGCTTTTGACAGTGTCCTGCACAAGCTTTGTTCCCAAATAGTGGGATATCAACTGGATAGTAGAAGATAAGTTGGGTGAAAAAGCAGCTGGACCACTTGGGCTCAAAGGGTTGTGATCAGGGGTACAAAGCCCAACTGGTGGCTGGATACTGGTGGCATCCTTCAGTGATCGGTACCAAGCCTGTGGTGCTTAACTTCCTTATTAAAGGCCTGGAAGATGGGATAGAGTGCGTCCTCAGCAAGGCTGTGGATAGTACTAACCTAGGGGGAGGTGCCAATGTACTGGTGGGAAGGGTTGCTATTGACAGGGTCCTAGAAAGGCTGAAGAAATGGGCTGTCAGGAACTCTGTGAAGTTCAAACACTATGCTCTGCACCTAAGATGGAGATACTCTGCATCTTCTGGTGAATTTCCCGCTGACCGGAAAGGAGGAAACATAACCCACATTTTCAAAAAGGAAAAAAAGGAAGACCCAGGGAACTATAGCCCAGTCAGCCTTGCCTCTGTGCCCACTGAGATCATGGAGCAGATCCTCCTGGAATCTCTGTTAAGGCACATGGAAAACAAGGATACGAATGTAGACAGCCAAAACAGCTTCACCAAGGTCAAGTCATGCCTGACAAATCTGGTGGCCTTCTAGGATGTTCNCTTTGCAGAAGAGAATCCAAGGTTCCCAGAGGACACCAAGTTGAACATGAGTCAGCAGTGTGTCCTCACCACAAAGAAGGCCAGCTGGGTGCTCAACAGTGCTGGCAAAGGTGAAGCAAGGGGCATGATTCTTCCCCTCTCTTTGGCTTTCGTGAGATGTCATGTGGAATACTGCACCTTGTCTATGGCTCTCCAATACAAGAAGGATGTGGACACACCAGAACAAAGTCCAACGGAGAACCACCATGGTGGTTCGAGGGCTGGAGCACATATACTTTCCCTCAGGGCTGACTGAGAAAACTAAANACCAGTGCTGTTGAATATCTTTGTTGGCAACACAGACAGTAGGGTAGAGTACACCTAACAACACTAATCTGCATGGGGTGGTCAACACACTGGGAGTNGTTGTTCAGCCTGGAGAAGGGAGATCCTACTGCTGTCCACAGCTACCTACAGGGAGAGTAAAGAGAAGAGGGAGCCAGGCTCTGTGACCATTGCCACTCATCCTCTCACAGTACACCTTTGACAAATTTGAGGCAAACACAGACAAACACAGGCAATTCCAAGCAGGGCAAAAGCTTTTTTAACAGGAGGGTGATCAAGTATTGGAACAAGCTGCCCGGACAGGTGGTGAAGTCTCNAGGGCTGTGGTCAATGACTCAATGTCCAAGTAGTAACCAGTGACAAGCAGCATTCCTCAAGGGTCAGTTCTGGGACCAGTGCTGTTGAATATCTTTGTTGGCAACACAGACAGTAGGGTAGAGTACACCTAACAACACTAATCTGCATGGGGTGGTCAACACACTGGGAGTGAAGGGATTCCATCCAGAGAGACCTGGACAGGCTTGAGAAGTGGGCCCAGGCAAACCTCATGAAGTTCAACAAGGCCAAGTGCAAGGTCCCACGCTGGGTCACAGCAATCCCAAGCACAAATACAGGCTGGGTGGAGAATAGATTGAGAGCAGCCCTAAGGAGAAGGAATTGGGGGTGCTGATGCACAGGAAGTTCAACATGAGCCAGCAATGGGCACTTGCAGCCCAGAAAGCCAACCATATCCTGGACTGCATCTAAAAGATGCATGGCCAGCAGGTCAAGCAAGGTGATTTTGCCCTTCTACTCTGCTTTGTTGAGACCCCATCTGGAATACTACATCCAGCTTTGGAGTCCTCAGCACAGGAAAGATGTGGACTTTTTGAAACAGGTCCAGGGGAGGGCCACGAAGATGATCAGAGGGATGGAACACATCTCCTGTGAGGACAGGCTGAGAGAATTGGGATTGTTCAACCTGGAGGTCTGTAAGTGGAGACCATATAGCAGCCTTCCAGTACCTAATGGGGGCCTGTAAGAGGGAGTGCAGTAGTAGGACGAGGTGGTAACAGTTTTAAACTGAAAGNTCCAATACAAGAAGGATGTGGACACACCAGAACAAAGTCCAACGGAGAACCACCATGGTGGTTCGAGGGCTGGAGCACATATACTTTCCCTCAGGGCTGACTGAGAAAACTAAAGTTGTTCAGCCTGGAGAAGGGAGATCCTACTGCTGTCCACAGCTACCTACAGGGAGAGTAAAGAGAAGAGGGAGCCAGGCTCTGTGACCATTGCCCCTCATCCTCTCACAGTACACCTTTGACAAATTTGAGGCAAACACAGACAAACACAGGCAATTCCAAGCAGGGCAAAAGCTTTTTTAACAGGAGGGTGATCAAGTATTGGAACAAGCTGCCCGGACAGGTGGTGAAGTCTCAATCCTTGGAGCTTTTCAGCACAAGGCTGGACAAGCCCTGGAGCAAGCTGTTCTAACTGAACTTGCTTTGGGCATGAGGCTGGACAAGAACATCTCCAGGGATCATCCCAAATTGCTCTACGATTCCTCCCCACATTAAAATGAAACAAAAAGTAAAACAAGTTTTTAAAAATACTGTCTTGCAGAAAGCAAAACAGGGGCTGCGAGAATGAAGAACCATCTGGTATAGAAGATCTGGTTCAAGACCATCTAAAGAACCTGCAGGTAAATAAGTCCTGATGAAACCCATCCATGGGTCCTGAAGAAGCTGGCGAATGAAGTTGCTATGCCACTTTCCATTATATTTAAAAAGTCATGGCAATCTGGTGAATTTCCCNACCAGTGCTGTTGAATATCTTTGTTGGCAACACAGACAGTAGGGTAGAGTACACCTAACAACACTAATCTGCATGGGGTGGTCAACACACTGGGAGTGAAGGGATTCCATCCAGAGAGACCTGGACAGGCTTGAGAAGTGGGCCCAGGCAAACCTCATGAAGTTCAACAAGGCCAAGTGCAAGGTCCCACGCTGGGTCACAGCAATCCCAAGCACAAATACAGGCTGGGTGGAGAATAGATTGAGAGCAGCCCTAAGGAGAAGGAATTGGGGGTGCTGATGCACAGGAAGTTCAACATGAGCCAGCAATGGGCACTTGCAGCCCAGAAAGCCAACCATATCCTGGACTGCATCTAAAAGATGCATGGCCAGCAGGTCAAGCAAGGTGATTTTGCCCTTCTACTCTGCTTTGTTGAGACCCCATCTGGAATACTACATCCAGCTTTGGAGTCCTCAGCACAGGAAAGATGTGGACTTTTTGAAACAGGTCCAGGGGAGGGCCACGAAGATGATCAGAGGGATGGAACACATCTCCTGTGAGGACAGGCTGAGAGAATTGGGATTGTTCAACCTGGAGGTCTGTAAGTGGAGACCATATAGCAGCCTTCCAGTACCTAATGGGGGCCTGTAAGAGGGAGTGCAGTAGTACGACGAGGTGGTAACAGTTTTAAACTGAAAGGAGGGTATATCTAGGTGATGTTACATTCAGATAAATAAACAGTAGCAGTGATTAGCAAGGTACACTGTGCTAGAGGTTACATCCATCTCTCAGTCTCTTATCATAAGCCAGGTTTTGTCAATTCTATATTACAATAGCACAATGTGCTCTGAAATACAGGTATAAGTTAAAAATCCATGTGAAAGCTGTGGACAGGAGCACCAAGTAATAGCCAAGAAGCTTGTAGGAAGTCTGTTGCACTGATACTTCAGAATGCATGCTGTCTGCCCACTGATTTCTGGGCAACTGCATCTCTCTGTGACGTTGCTACTGTTTTGATCAGGTGATCATCCAATGTATTTGAAAGGAACATCCCCTTGTTTACAAGAAAGGAAGCTGTCAGAGTCCAAAAGCTTATGGTGATAAGGCCAAAAATAAATAAAATGGGCTATTCTCACCAAGTGATCCTCAGAAATACATCCCAATTTTTCAACATTTAAGGTAGCACAACAAATAAAATACCTTTGCAAATCTTTGAGGGAAGCGAGTTATAAAAACACCATCTCTATAATGTAACTTCCTTTCCAAAATAGAAACTGCTAACTGATCATCTAGATAAGTTTCTGATACATTTATTGTGTTTTTAAAAAAAATTATGAGGCCACCTACGATGATGTAAGTGCATTTTTAATAGAAACAAAGATCTCAAAATGGCTTTCCTACAGTTTCTCCTAGGATAACCTCCTTAAAACTTTCACTCCTCCTCATGTTACAGAAAGTTTTTCCAGTGCTTTGGTTTGGGGGGATACAAGTTGGGGTATCTTAGTTCTGTAATATGATTCTGCCTTTGTTGAATACCTAGCACAGTGGAGTCCTGATCCATGATCAGGCCTCTCAAAGCTACAAAGAAGACAACAAACACTAAGAAATATTACAGTAGTAACTGGCTGCTATATTCAAGATCTGGGATTACTATATAAAGAAGGATGGAAGGAATGGCGGGGGGGAGAAAGAAAGAAAGGAAGAAATTCTTAAATACTTCTTCCACAGAGCTCAGTGCACAGACCCAGTAATTCTTACACCTGGATGGCCTGAAAAGAAAGGCGTCTAGAGCAGAGATGTAGCACAAAGACTAGTGCTAGATGAGCTCCTCCAGCACAACCAATGGTGTGGAGCATCCTTAATATGGGATGGATGTGGACTAAAAAAAAAAAAAAAAAGTTATTCTGCCCCACATGTTCTCTGTGCCTCGAAACAAGAAGGAAAGTTGGCTGAAACAGTTTACCCTGAAGGACTGGGAAGAAAAAGTGACAGGAAACATGCTCAGAACAGACTGCAAAACATAAGAGAGACGAGAAGTGACTTAAAACATTTTTATTCTCTTTTCTGACTTACATTCAGGAATAATAAAAATCTAATAAAATTAAGCATGTTTAAAAAAAGCCCTGATATCTATTAAAGAAAATCCACAAATTTTTCTTGATGTTAAGTCTGAACAATACAGAATATGTATTTCACGTTGAAACAGTTTCTGTCCAACACATGAGAACCTCCAGAACAGATTGACTGTTCTGCTGTCGTCCAGCCTACCTGCCTAATAATTCAGGGGCTGTTACAGGATCTTCTCACCCACAGACAGGTCCAGCCACTGAACTGTTCATAACCACAACAAACGTTTTTGTCCTTATACCGCTGCATTTATGTGCATAGTAGTGATACTTAGGCCAGTTCACTCTTCTGTGTGCTATTTCGGAAGACACTGTACTGAAGACTAAACATACTCTCACCCTTGTTACCATTCCCCGAAATATTAATTAAGGTAAGTGCTAGAGAAATAGCGCTCAGCTATTCAAGAATGTTGTTCTGAACACTGCAGGAAGATCAAATCACCACTGGGAGCATGGCTCAATCACATCACCAGTTCGTTAAAACCCACCTGGGAACCATTAGTAAAAGCCTGGCCCATTCAGGTCACTCCTCCTATTGTATTTTTTCCACCTGCTAGAGGGCTAGCACTAGTCCCTTGCACTATTTCAATTGGCATCCGACTCTTCACCAGGACAACACTTTCCTTTGTGGCACATGGTGGCAGATTAAGTGTACTTGTTTCCTCCCACTGTCCTAGTGGGTTGTAGTTGCAGGTCCATTTCACACTTTCTTTAGGGGACACTTTCCTACCAGTTTATTAGAAAGCCAGACC
Organism: Thinocorus orbignyianus; assembly: GCA_013400375.1. Lineage (NCBI taxonomy): Eukaryota > Metazoa > Chordata > Aves > Ciconiiformes > Thinocoridae > Thinocorus > Thinocorus orbignyianus. Next base: position 1,283,773 of record VXBW01006074.1, on the reverse strand, counting down.
TCATTTGCAAGAATTCCCTCCACCAAGCACTTGCGAAGGATGTAATTGTAATTTTTTATTACAACACAACCTTGCCACCCATTTCCTTCAGAAGAAGGTAGAATACTGTCCAGACAAAGTTTTCTCTTAATCCTAACCACTATTGAGCAGCACATCACCAGCAGGGCCCCAGCAAATTGTGTAATCCTCAGGTCTCAAATTTCTAATATCACAACAAACTTTTGACACATGACAGAGGAAGGCCTGAGGCATAAAGGTTTGCCTAGAGACCTTGTGATGGAAAAAAATCTCTTTTCATTGCTAAGCATCATCTGAGCAGTGTTTGGCTTTTGGCAGCTGCTAGAGCTGGAAAGAGCAATGAAGGAGGCAGTGGAAGTTATGAAATGGCAATGGATTATACATGCCATGGTTAGAAGGAGGAGTATACCTACTAGGGTCTCCCCCACTGCCACTGATTTTCAGAAATTTATAGGTTTTTATCCTTAAAGTGACTAATTCTCCATCAAAACTGTTTGAAACTAGTCAACAAAGGTTTACAAAGCAATGTGAAAGATGAAGAAAACACTGAACAACAGACAAAAATCACACCTGATTTCCTTAAGATACCATCAAGCTTAAAACCCAACAGAACGGAAAACCGCCAGGTCACAGATCTTAGCTGAGCAGTCTTTTCTTCCTCAGTTACCCTCTGAGATGCGGCCAAGCCAAATTTGAGCTTCTGGCCATTTCCACAGAACATGCACCAGGGGAATTCTTTCCAAGCCAGAAAGGTGCTTTTCAGGATATTTCTCCCAGTATAGTAAGGTTCAAATAGGAATGAGATTTTTCAGCCGCAGACACAGAAATACCAAAACCTCTCTACAGTTCTCACTGCATTCTGCAAATTCAAAAGCAAGGGGAGCTTCATTAAAGAAAAAGTACAATCTCGGCATACAATACCGTCTACAGCAGAAGATTGGAACATGGACATAACACTAGTTAAAAAAAAAAAGTTTCCCCTTTTAAGAGTTAAGCACAATCTTCACAGAAAGAATACTAATTGCTTTTTAGTACTATGTTAAGACAAAACTTCATTTCATACTTTTTGTACATTCTATGCACATACGTGTGATACTATGCAATTGTATTGTTAATACTAAGCATGAATGACATTCAAATACCTTTAACAAATTAAAACTTATTGCATAGGTGTACTTGTATGTCAAGTTTTGGAGATTTCCATACACCCAAGTGAAATATCATTTGTGCTAATTTAGACTGTTTTCTAACTTTTCAGCTGATCAAATTCTAAACACAGAAGCCAAGTTAATGGAAGGTCCCAGTTATCTCTAGCTATTTAGTTGTCTCAAGCACAGCTTCTATAAAAACAAGATGATGATTTTAATAAAATGTTTGTATTTAAACTTCTAATTAAGCATTAATAGCCCTACTGTATTTGTAACAACTCGCTTAAAATTTTATTTTTTATTTTCACTCTTTTTAAGTTAACTTCAGACACTGCTATAGGGAGGAACAACATCTAAATAACGTTAGATAAAACTAATGGACTAAACTACAAAGCTGGCTGAATGGCTGTAAAAACTTCCTGGTTAATCAATGTAAAAAAAGTACACATAGCTGCAACTTATTCAAAGCATGTGCATTAAGAAGTTTTTGCTTATAATCAGTCATTTCTTTTGCAATTGTCAGTCTGTGATGTGTACGTCATTTCAAGGAATTTATTGCTATTTATAATGCACTGCTTTTTAAATAAGAAAGCTTTTAAAACATTACCTTTAACCTAAACAAACAATAATCTATCTTCTAAAACAGTCAGCAATCACACAAAACCACCAGAACATTACATATTGAGAAGTGTAGCTGTCAACACTACCTTATAACCGTTGCAAAGTTTTACAAAAGACCTCTGTAATCGTAACATAAGTTTTTATCACATTGGTTAGTTTAAAATACAGTGTGCCTCTTCTCAGGCAGTAGGGACTTATTTATAAGAATCCAAAATTTATTATTGTTTCCAGTGACAAGCCACTTCCTTCCTTACACAAGTTTTGACAAAATTCTTCAAATGAACATACCTTCCTTGGTACCAGCTAATCAGAATGGATTTTTTCTTTTTTAATATAAAATTAAGAGCAAAACCCTTTCTCCCAAATCTGTGCCACTTATTTTGAATGGAAAATAACTTTTTATTTTATTCCTGGTCTAATTTGCAATGAAAGAACGAGTACGGGCTTAAAAGTAGGGAGGAAAGTGAGTATCAGCAAGAAATTAAGTGCCCAAGAGAATTAAACATGCAGACATTCTGTCAGAAGCTGGGGACAGCAGACTCCACTCACATGCAAAAGTAAGAGGTTAAGAACTGGACAACAGGATGGAGAAATAACTTTCAAGAGAACTTGGGGAAAAAAATATGTACATGGTAAAGTTAAAAGCCTGGAAACATCCTCTAATCTTATATGATGCCAAGGAGGAAAGCTCAGGGAGCATTTTGTGTGGAAGAAAATAATAATGTCTCTTGTTTCAAATCAAAACAAGGAACACCATCTGTAACAAGACTACTGAAAAACATAGGCCAAGAAGTATATTTAAGTCTAAATTCACAAAAACCATTTTCTTACATATATAATTCATCGGGCTTTTCACTTACGTTAAGAAATCTGTTCTATAAATCTAAGTTTGACATGAGCAATCACAGGTAAGTTTGACAGAAGTAATCACCACCAAGTCACCAACTCATTCAGGTTTCTCTAACATTTATCATTTTACATGGAATATATTTGTTGGGATGGTGGAGCGTTTTAGCTTCTTCAAAAACTAAAAGTATACTATCCACAACACTGTAAGTTCATTTAAATGCAACTGCATTCATACCAAAGGAAAAGAGTGCTTTCTTTGTGTCATGCTTTTTTTCTGCAACAGTGAAGAGAAGTTGCAACCGGTAATACCAGCATTCAGAAAGTAAATCCCTTGCTTTACAAATAAGTCTTGAGGGGAATTTTAGGTAATACCAATCACTTAAGGACTAAGACAACCCAGGATTGTCCACCCATGGCAATCACCCAGGGATCAGGTTCATGCTTTAGCACCCTCCTGTGGCACAGACCATAGTCCACCTACACCTGAATCCATCATAAACACACCTTCCACTTACTCTTTCCAGGCAGGACACCTCACTACTGTCTTTTCCTCCTTCCCCCCTCAAACAGCCTGTGGACCAAATATTTATCCCACATCTCAGAGAATTTTGAGCGATATCATACTTGTGCCTACGATGTTGGACACTGCAATCAGCACTACTGAATGAGTCACATATACTGTTTAAACAAGTAAGATTTTAAAAATTATGCTTGTTCAACATGAAGTACTGATATATATGTATTATAATAGTGCTCTGGAAATATAAAGCTCTAAAACATGCCAGTTAGAGCAGCTCCCAGAATCAGTTGCCCATGCTTATTCAAGATTTCAGAAAAAAACACATTGCTCATTCTCAAGATTTACTGCTGGGGGATGAACACAAGTTTCCAATTCACTACACAAAGAGGTTAAGTATTTGTTTTATACTTAGTAAGGAAAAAAATGCTCTAGCTTTCATATAGCTAATTGGTTGGCACATCGGAACTTCCAAGAAATTTGGAAATAATGAAGAGTTCAGATGAAAAAGGACTGTTTAAGCACTAAGTGAGCTTCAAAAACCAGTTTCTAAACCATAGTACAAGGTTCAAATAAACAATACACTGCATATCAAGAAAGTTACCACAGACATGGTTGTGGCAGTGCATCATAGTGATATGAGTCTCTTAGCATTGTCACACAATGGTATCTAAATATCCATCCTCTTAAATATACTGAACTGTGTTTCCTACATTGTCGCTTCCTATTTGTTTTTAGAAACATAATCTGGCAATTAGAACTTCATCCTAATCCTGCTCCCTTTGTGAAAGCCCACATGTACACTTACACCTAGGTAAGCATTTGTACCAAATTATGAACAGCCTTTTCCTATCCACATGGAGTCTTTTTTCAAACTATCCTATACTCTACAAGAATTAGGATGAAAAAAAAAAAAGTTAAATAGAAAAAGAAATATAAAAATTCATTTAAAAAAATATTAAAAGAGTTGCACTCTCAATGCAATGGTTAAAAATAAGAGATACAATGCTGGAGACAGATAACCTGTGGGTTTCATCTACTCTTTGTAAAATAAAAGTAGTAACGACATAGATTAAGAACAAAGAGCATCTATACTATCAAGCCAAAACTTCATGCCAAATTATGATATAGAACATTGGAAATTCATCAATAATATATATACTTTTGTGATTTTTCATAAAAACTCCAGATGGCAAACACAGCAGTAGTCACGGTGGTATCATCTAAACGCCCCAAATTTTCAAATCACAAATGTCAGTGCAAAATTTATCTACAAATTTAAGTTATGAATAGTTCTAGATATACAGAGGCACCTTAGTAAAATGTCATTTCCATCTGAAAATAAGTACATCACATGCAAGATCTCGAAAAACAAGGATGCTTCCACATCTGCTCTTCTTTTGTCCCTAGATGATATGCGCATTATGTACTTGCCCATCATACACCCTTTGCTCCTACGTGCAAATGTATTATTTGTACATAGGAGCAGAGACTAAAAGTCTTCAATTACTCCCCACAAAAGATTACTTCATGAAGGTATTTTGGCAGTGCTCATCATTGTAGCATATAAAAATAGATTAATATACACGCACAATATACTTACAGTTAAAGAGAAAAAACACAGATGGCCTGAATACAGCAGAACATTTTCCGTGAGTATTCTGTGTTCCTGCACTCAGCTTTCCAAAACCGCATATGAAAATGGTTTTGGTGAGAAGTATCAAGCAAGAACACGAGGAAAAACATCTTTACTTTGAGGGTGACAGAGCACTGGACCAGGTTGCCCAAAAAAGCTGTGTAGTCTCCTTTTCTGGAGATACTCAAAACCCACCTGGATGTGTTCCTGTCCAGCCCACTCTGAGTTTGCTTTGGCAAAGGGCTTGGACCAGATGATCTCCAAAGGTCCCTTCCAACCCCTACTATTTTGTGAGTCTGAAGCAGTATTCACAATGTTCTATTTTATTAGAAAAGCATCCTTGTATTTAATCAATAATTTTCCATGTGGTATATGCTTTAGGTCAGGGAGAGTATTTTTTTCTGTTACTTTTGTAACATATATAAATAAATAACTATCCCTGTAAATGAGATATCTTTGCTAGTTTGTGTCAAAAAATCAGAAATGTTCCACAGTGCTGAGGAAACAAGTATGCAGAAGTACATGCTGCACATTACATCCCAGAGAACTCAAGAACTACTAACATGCTCAGCACTTCTTTTCTGGACCCTACCCCCTTTATTCTGTCCCTCATTGCTCCTATGTAAATGTTACATTTGACTTAATATATTCCATTTTGCCTGAGTCCATCGATCCACCCATATTCATGCAACCAAAATGTGACATAGCTCATTTTGCCAAATATGTAGAAGAAAGTATACATGAGCCACAGACCACTAGTCCAGTTGAGTCCTTTCCTATGTTTACTACTGTTAAAATCATCAAATTACAGTGTCCCAATCTCTGTAACAAGTTCTGCACACGAAATCCTCCTTCATTTCCTAATGTCAAGAGGGAAAAAGGAGAAAGTACTCTTTATCTCTGTCTTCCACTCTACAATCTCATGTTGTTCCCCTGCTGCAAGTTCCATTAGTCCACAACACGCATCAGGGACATCACCAACCCCGTGGCAGTATATACAGAGAGAATCATTAAACTGCAAAGTTGAAGTTTTCTCTTGTACTTCTAAGTCTGCAGAAACAAGGCCAGAGATATTCAGTTTCCTAGGGTAGCTAGCCCTGCAAATATCCTCATCAATTTTAGAACAATCCTTCATAAGTCTACCCAGGAAAAACTTCCAGGCATAAAACTGATGGTTTGTGTACCATGTGTTAGCCCAAAGAAGAAACTTGAATTACCATAGCCCTAAAGATCAGGGAAAATAAGTTCAAATTTTAAACACATTCTTATAATAGAATTAGACTAGAATATCCAAAAAGTTCCTGTTGGTTTTAAAAGCCTATTAATCCACAACAGAGGGAAGCTCCTTCAATAATTACTTACTCCAAAATTGACTACTGAATAGTGCCAAAAAGGACAGAGTAGTAGATAATTAGAAATGGAGGGGGATAGTAGGATAAAGATAACAGAAGAGAAAGGAAACAAAGGAGAGTGGTAGAAATCAAAAACAAAGTGCTTCTTAAATTCAGCATCTTTAATACACAAGAAATATCACCTTCGTAGACATTGCCTTATTTTTCTGTCACAGATACCTCTTTTGCTTTTTTGTAAAACTCAAACATGTGACTAGTCCCTTTAAAATCTTGTAGGGAAACAAAACTTACTAAATGGCTTATATGTAAGATCTGTAAGCTCACCAAAACAATTTGGAAGAAGTTATGAAAATGGCTCTCTGAACAACAGCCAAACCAACAAGCATGAGAAAATTCCCATAAGCATCTCACAGCAATACTTCAATCAACTACAACACACTAAGTTGAACTAGACACAGAGCAGTAAATCTTAGTTTCAGCATTATTAAATGGAAAAAGAAACCTCACTCACATTTGACAGTAAATTTTAATTTGGCATCTGAATGTAAAAATATGTCCAATAATTGATTTTGATCGTATAGAGACAATTACATACACTGTGACTACTAGATATATATTAAGTACTGCAAAATATATAAAAGTTATTTGAAACAGGTTTTCCCCCCATACTAATGTACAGTTGTTTAGACAACTACCTTGTAAACCATCTGAATATTCCACAGGACAACATTCAGAAGCTAGGTGCCAGAATACACCTCAGATACATCTAGTTGTTCCTGATGTGAAACAGGACCACATAAGAGAATATAGTTAGAATAAAGAGACTGTGTTAAAGCATTTCAGATAAGCAATAAAAGGAATGTTTGTTAACTCTACATAGCTAGCAAGGCTGGGTTTTTTCCTTCCTCCCCCCTGGCTCTGGAGGAAGGGGCTGTGTTTCTCAGGTGGAAGGAGCCTGAGTTTGAGTTACTTCACCTCAGTATTATCTTTCAAGTAGAGTCTGGGACATTCTCCACCTCAGGGTGGGTAGGCAGGAGGTGGCCAGCATGGGGGAAAGACTCAATTCATTAAACGTGTTGCTGAAATCCATGCAGGTGGATTATTGTAGGTTTATTACAAAATACCACCCTGACTGTACAACAGGAGCTTGTTACGAGATATTCAGTAAAACATTTTATTGAATAAGAGTACAGCAAAACCAGCTGTAGCAAACCATGCCCCCCAGAGAATCATGAAACTACCTGCTACTTGCACAGTATTCTATGTGGATGCCACTGCTAAGCAGGAAATTAAAACGGCTCAATATTTTCAAATTAATTTTTGGGCAACCAAACTATTGGTTTCAGAATTGCATTAATTAAGAATAATGTACATCAGAGCAATGAAACAGACTGGGTAAATCTACTGAACCACACATGAGTTTTGCCAACTGGGGAACCTACTGGGCCACACACAGGTGAGGGAAGGGTTATGGACAGCCATGGATGAGACGGCTATCCTTGATAGTCAAGGGCTTTGCAGGCTTCTCAGCAGATACCCTAAGGGCAGTGAAGTACCAACACTGCTGACCTAAGCTCATCTCTTGCAGCACCCTAAATGCTACACCATGAGCCACAAGAAGCCTTCTGCAAAACCTACATAGCCAACACTTGGCTCAAGCAAAAATGAAAATTAGCTGTCTACCCAGCAAACACCAACAGGTGGCTGGTTTCAATATAATAGAGACCAAACTCCAGTGAGTATAGTCTCTGAATACGTACATGTACTGTAGACTAGTTTTGAAGTTCAAACTTAGCAGCTTTATTATGGACTTTTTCCAACAAGTTACATGTTGCTAGAAGTTTTTCACAGCTGTTGTTACGCAGGAGCAAAACAACTGATATGCTGAACAGATAATGTAACCACAACACATGGGCACACTGTATATGCAGCCATACACACACACACAAAGAAAAAAATCACACACCCAAAAAACTCACTGTGAACCCTCTTTCTATTAAATAACAGGGTACATTACTGCTATTTTTTTTCTCCAAGTCTCAGGCTATAGCTAAAATAGATAGTGGTGTAGAAAAGCACTTGCATTTTACATCATTATTGTAATTTAAATTTAAATTTAAAGGCACCTTACATATCGTTGCTCTCCAACAGGTTAAATGAAGTATAGAGCTACATTCCCTTGAAAGGAGTGATTTTAATTATGAGATTGGAAAAGTAATGTCTCAGTTAAGACTGAGGATCATAAGAAGAGGCATAACATTCCAGTGATGAACTGACTTCAGTCTGAAATATGTATTTTCACTGCAGTGTTAAATAAGTGGGTTTATAGAATCAGAATTATGTATGAGAAGCTTTGGATAAAACATCAAATATTTAAATAGTTTAAATAGTTCAAGGAATAACTGTTTCTAGAAATGAAAGTTCACAAAAGAACAAACAGAAAACAGGACAACGACAGCAGCAATTTTTCCTACATCAAACTGGTTTTCATTAAAAAAAAAAAGTTTAGCAAGCAAGAGCTTATAAAAAGCTCAATTTATAAACAGAAGTGTGGTAAAGATTACTACTATTATTTCTATTTTTTACTGTCAGAAAAAAAAACAACCCTACGTCAGAAAATTCTATGCACACTACCTCCACTTACCAAGCCAAATAAAAATACTTTGAGACTCTGAAAATGTGCAAGAGTCCAATTTTTTAATTATGAGATTCATCAAATGAGCTATTAAAGGGAATGAACTAATCTAAGGAAATCCAAATGTCTTTTTTTAATTGAGTAAATTTAAACTCAAAAATACAATACTATGTAGCTTATTTTGTCAGACAAGCACTTGTTAATCTTTAAGACTTATTAATCTTTAAGGTAAGTGCTTCCAAATACTGTAAATCCTGGCAAATATCCACCTTTGTCATCTAATTAGTTGCTGTTCTAATTTTCAGCCTAGTTTAGATCAGGACTCTGTATAAAATGGGGATTTGTGGAAACTGGTAGTGGACCACAGGACAAGCTTTTAAGGCCTGGCTTTTCGATGGGGAGCTTATACACTTGTCATCTTCAAAATACAACATGAACCCTTTCCAGAACTTAGGTCTTGCACTCCTTTAATTGAGGTCAAATTATATAAATTTGTCTCTATTGCATAATTTATATTCAAAATGAAGTAGCAGTTCAAGCACTATCAGTTTATTAAGGGAGAGAGGGGGTTGGAGCAAGGAAGGGAAGTTCAGCTGAAACGTATGTGATCTCTCAGGCAATAAAGCTTAAGAATCATTCTGAACATGTCTAAGCCTACAAAATTCGTACATGCATGGGCTCATCTGGATGTAAATAAGCATCCTTGTCCTCCATTCCCCATCTTCCTGCCTGCCCTACCACTTCTAAAACAAGATTTCAAACTGTAGTGCAGGCACAAATTTAAAAAAAAACAACAGTATAAGATACAAACATGCTACATCTTAAAAACACAAGTATCATCACTATTAAGATTTTGAATCAGGTGAAGACATCCAAGACTATCACATATTCATAAAATGTAAAATGCCACACACTAGACTTTGTAGATTGGCAAAACTCACAGGTCAGTCATCAGAAAATGAGCAAAAGTCAAAAACACCAGAACAGACAGGGGGAAAAAAAAAAATCCTAATTCTGAGATGAAACACAAAGGAGTGGAGGAAAAGGAACACATACACGTGTGGTGTTGCTCTCTGACTGTCTTCAAGCAGAGCAGGACAGGGCAAAGTTTAAAGAGGAAGAGCACCACCACTCAAAAATTTCAATCCCACCAGATCACAATTCCTTCATATTTTTGTTACAGTGATATCTCACAAGCAAAGCACCTCTTCAGAACCACTAGCAGCAACCCCAGCAGCTTTCTCTCTCCCTGTGGCACTACCCACCACTTGTCCTGGAACTGCAACTGCCTCCCAGTTCTTTTCCATAAAACATGGGAAAGAAGCACAACAGATGATTGCTCTCTGCACAGGTGTGCTCAGAAGCCTACTAAACCAGAAATCATGAAAGACTAGTGTCAGCAGGTCATAAAAAAATTACCTCAAGACCTGGGATCCATCATTTATGAGCAAGCAACACACACAGAACTTGTACCAGTCCCACTGGTGCCAAGGAACGGATAGGATCTTGGCATTACTATAATAATCAGATTGGCTTAACAATAGACAAAAACATGAAGCATTAGTTTCAAATTAGCTGCAGTTTACCCTCAATTAGAGTCAGAAACATATAATTGCATCTCAGACTAAGAATCTGTAGGCCAGAACCATCAATCTCTAACCAGGTCCAGCATGGATGGCTGGAGGCAACATGAATGCTCATCAGCCATCAATTCTGAAGCAAGTCTGCTCCTCAGCAGATGCTAAAACACTGGCCAATTCACTGTAGTCAGGCTTCTGTGGTCTCATCACCTGGATACTTTTAGTTCTAGATCAAGATCAAAACTGTGGAAAAAAAAAAATCATTAATTCAAAGGACCAAAGTTTACTTTCAGATTCCTGAAAAACTATTTTGGCATTTCTGTTTCAAATAAAGTTTTCCAACATTCCTGAAACCAACTCAGCTTTATTTTGTCTGAGTTTTCATACACAAAAAACTATCCACCTGAACTGAAAAGTGGCCTTGAGACATACTAGCTCTGAGAGCATCCAGTTCTTACTCCAAAAGAACATTTTCCAGGTGGTGCCCTGTAGCCACAGGACTCATGCACCTTATTAGGCACTTCAGTGAAAAAGATGACAGTAATGCTTCCAAGAGAATGTAGCCAGAAACATGAACCAGACATACTCAGTACTGAATAGACCCAAAAACATGAGGGTCCTGCTTTGTAAAGTAGGAAAAATACTGTTATGTGTTCTTCCAAACTCAGTATCATTTCTTTTTTTTTTTCCCCCAAGATAAAAGGGAAAGAAAGGCTAAAAACAACATTGGGGTTTCACTAGAAAGAAAACATAATTTTGCAGAAGTTGAGTTTTCATCAAAAATGCCAAAAGTAAAATGACTGAGCTGCTATAGCATGTTCCTTTTTCCAAGTTAATTTGGTTTATACAAACACCAATAGAAGTAAATCTCAGCTTTTCCAACAACTATACACCCAGTTCACTTGGTTTTACTTTACTGAGGACAGCAGTGCTTAAACAATCAGTGTAGGGGTAATAAACTACAGTTTTATAAGCCACATTTATGAGTGGAATACTCTTAGACATGTAATAAACAAAGACAAGATGAGAGTATCTTGACCTTTAGATAACAGTCCTAAGGAGCGCAAGTTAACTGCGGAATATTTAGCATTACCAACAACCAGAGCATTTCAGATGAAAAGAGCTGTCGTATACACATAAATAGATAAAAAAAGATGTCCACCATTAACTCCATGCCACCCAATTGCTTTCAACTTTTATATGGATACAACCATAGTTCATTTTTGTACAAGTCAAGCAAAGTAGAACATCCTCAACAGAGCAGGAAATGAAGTTTTATTCATTGCACAAAATAAATCAACAAAAATGTAATGTCTGTTGATGACAAAGAAACCACTAGCATATGCACCCAGGACTCTGATCTATTCCGTCCACCAGATGCTCCCTCCTTGTGGAAGGCTGGTAAAAAGAATGAGAGTTCATTGTGGCTTAAGCAGATTTTTCTCATGCTGTTAAGTATTTTTCTAGTTTTACTGCAAAATTTTAATGCTCTTCTCAATTGTAAGCAACTATCTAGGATGAACAACTTATAGCCCACAGGCCATATGCAGTATGGCAGGACAATTCATCTAAGCTTGTTCCCTTTGGCCTCCTCTCCTAAGATCCTCAGCTGCACGCCAGATGACTGCACTGCAGAAGGCAGCCTGCTCCCCATGACCATTTTATCTAGAAGGCTTGTAGCCTCTCCCCCATCATATAATGAGCCCATATTTAAATGCATGCTGGGAAAAGGGTTGAAGAGCTTCCAGGGAAGATGGCCGCTTCCCACTGCCAGAACAATGCATTTATCCCACAACCCAGTCACTGTCCACATCTGAGAAACATATGGGAAAGAGGACCATCAGGAACAGGCTGAACAAACTGTATGGAGTCAGCAGCACACTCTTGTCCACCCCCTTTCTCAGCTTTTCATCAGGTCCTGTTGGGGAAAAAACTGCAGGGCAGAAAGCTTAAACACCTGGAATGCAGTATGGATGCAGGAAGACAGAGGCTTCCAGAAGACAGCAGAACTACACAAATAATACAACACAGTCCAGATGATATTCACCTGCAGAAAACATCCCAGAAGCCATGAAATATGACACTCTTCTGCCACTGGGAATAAAAAAACCCCAAAGCTAAGAGCAGCCCACCCACTCAAAGACGTGGAACACAACTGCTCCTGCGAGTAGATAGCAGAGCAGCACTGATGATTGCATTTATCAGGAGACTACTCAGCTCAGAGCTACATGGAAAAAACCTTGCGGTTCTTTGAGAAGTAGTCCCTAATTATCAACACAATTCTAAAACTCCAATGAAATAACAAGCTTTGGGCATAATACTACACATTACTGCTGCCACAGCAGCTGTTAGCTTATATTAGGGAATCCTACACTAACCTGAAACGTTGAATAATGCTGTCAAGTTAACAGGAAAAAATAAGGGGGGAAAAAAGTGCTTCACTAATGAAACCAAAATACATCTTTAGCTTTAACCAAAAATACTTGCAAAATAAGTAAATCAATAGAGCCCTTTACATGATAAAATCTTCTAGAAGAATGATTTGTGTATATAAAATAAAAAAGGGTAAAGCAGCTTTGTATTATTTATCCTCCAACTAGGTACAATGCATAAGAACTTACACTGAAAGTGAAGGACGACACCTTACAGCATTCTGGGCTCTTTAGACCTCCACATTTTGACAGATAGCCCTGACACACATCAACTAGTCCAAAGCTGATAAGTGCCTGGGTAAAGGACACCAAGTGAGGAACCTCAGAAAGCCAAGGTGATGGCCTCAAGACAGTCTCTTCGCAAGTCAAAGGCGCAATCACTAAGCAAACATGCCAAAAAGAGGAGAGGAGGGGGGGGAAAAAAAAAAAATCATGTTTCTCAATAGAGGGATCAAGTTTGTTCCATCTTCTCCAGAGGCAATGAAATAAACTTTAACTGTAAATATTTATTTAACAGTCAGAGTTTAACTAAAAAGGTGGTTGAGACCACTGGATGGTCCAGGATATTGCCAGCAGCGCAGTACAAATTCCCTGGGGTTCTATGGCCTGTAAAAAGATAGAGCAGTGATTTTTTTCCTTAGAAAAGAAATTAATTGCACGTTTAAGCCTGAATATTTCCCCATTCTTTTGGAACAAGTGCACCTCACTGGGACAGAGTTCATCACTGCCTGTAAGCGTTCAAAATAAAGCACAATCTGCATCGGTTGCACACCAGAATTATTTAGCAGGAACCACTCTTTAAGCGCAGGTATTGTAAGGTAAGTCACGAGCAATAGGTGAATAAAGGGAATTTTTCTGCTCAAGTTCAATAACTGTATCTAATAAGCTATAATTGAATCACACCCTTTCAGAGAAAATACCATCCTTTCCAAAAGGAACAAGCTATAATTTCAGAGTACACTTTGTACTTGAAAGAATTAAGAGTATTTTGGCTTTTGGAATTTTAAGATGCTTTTGCTAAAGGTGGATAAATTACAGGTTTTTTCCACTACAAAATCTGTAATCATGCCCGCACTGAAATAGTAGGTTTTGCTATAATGAGGAGCTAAAATACATTCCAACAAATTTAACTATGCTTTAATCTATCAACAAACGAGGAAAAACTACTTCCTCTCCAAGGAAATATTTTAAATTGCATTACCTCACCTCATTCCCCGTTAAACCATACCAATCCAAACTCTTCACCCGACTACATGAAACAAAGCTGGATTGTAGGGTCCTGATTTGATGTCAGCTGGATTGGGACAAATCTGGAATTGCTCCAAAGTAAATCAATTGAGGTATTCCAGACCTACGCCAGGGAAAGCCGAATCAGAATCTGACCCTAGACTTCTAGGAATTATGCCAAAGATGATATATAAATCCTTTCACCCTATACCTTGGAACAAAGACACTGACTATCAGCATTGAGTTTACTTGCTGTAAGTAGGTCAGAAAAAAACTAAGTAAAAAAATAGTAAAGGTACACGGATCACTCTTAACCTTTCTACTTTATACACCTGTATCTACATAGCAGAACAGTTTCTCTGTACTTTTATAAAGATAAATACAGCATTTACATGTTAGCACTTGCGTTTGCCTTAGTAAACCTAATTTCTGGAATATAAGTCAGCAAGGTTGTTGCATCCAAGTTTCAACTCATGCCTACTCACCCACTTCTTAAAAATAGATAAATACTTTTGTTGGTTTCTACTTTCAGTACCCAGTATATCACAAATACTACTATTGTTCAAGTTATAGGAAAAAACCTCCAAAACAAAGGTCTGCTCTGAAATGTGTTTCTGTAGCAACAGTATATGCCATCACCCCCAACTACCAAGTCACCAAGTTAATCACAGCAAAAAAGACACCAAACCACCTTTTCTAGGTGGTGCATCACCACAAACAGTGCAGACTTATGCTCCAACAGCCTTGTTTTGAAAGCAGCTGGTGCAGGTTTGAACCCCGAGCTGTGTAACAGCAAATGCAACTTAGCCTTAAAGTTAAAATTCAGTTTCATCAGTGACATACAAGCCAGCTTGTACTCTCCAAATGCCTTGGTCCACACAACAAGGGAGAAAAGGGACTCTGGCAGGGAGAAATGGGTCTGCTGGCTAGCTAACATAGGCCAACCCAGTTAGTCCAGGACTAACCCTCAGCTCAGTTCCTCAAATAGATGAGCTTCTGTACCATCCTCTTAGCTGTCTTTGCAGACAGTCTCCCAATACAAATGTTACAACTGTAAATTTCTGTATTATATTTTTAAATACTGGTGCTCAAGATAATGATTTTGGAAAAGTATAAGCATGTATTAACACAGAAGTCTGACAAGATGTTGTGCTGTTTTCCCTGCTAATTTTGATGTGATATACTTGTACATATCCATACATCACAGAAATATTAATAAGGTCAGAAGCATGTGTCATTGTATTCAAAACAGTCACTCTGAAGCAACTAAGTTGTACAATTAGTAGTTTTCTAAAGTTTATTCAAAATACAAGTTTGTTAAACTCCACTGTACCTCCATGCACGACCTGTCAAAGTAGCTGTATTTTGGAAGTTAAGTCTTTGCAGTGCCAGATACTAAAAGCATGAGAAGAACGATCTTCAAGGGGACCAATGTCAGGAGTGAACTTCCAGAAGTGTATTCATATTCAAATCCACCACAACTTTGAGACCAACAACATACTCCAAAGTTCTAAAAAGCAAGTTACAACAGTCATCAATGCATTAGCTCTAATATTTAATTTATTATGGCATCAATTTCACAGAATTGTCAGAGTTGGAAGGGACCTCTAGAGATCATCTACTCCAACTCCCCTGCTAAAGCAGGGCTGCCCACAGCACATTACTCAGGACTGCATCCAGGCAGGTCTTGAAGGTCTCCAGAGAAGGGGACTCCACAACCCCCCTGGGCAGCCTGTTCCAGGGCTCTGACACCCTAAATGTAAAGAAGTTTTTCCTCATATTCGAATGGAACTACCTGTGCCCATTGTACCAGCTTGTGCCCATTGCCCCTGGTCCTGTCACTGGGAACCACTGAAAAGAGTCCGGATCCATCCTCCCTCAACCCACCTTTCAGATACTTATAAGCATGAATAAGGTCTCCTCTCAGCCTTCTCTTCTCCAGGCTAGAGTCTCAGCTCCCCCAGCCTTTCCTCATGAGAGAGATGCTCCAATTCCTCCATCTTTGTCGCCCTACACTGGACTCTCTCCAGTAGTCCCCTGTCTCTCTTGAACTGGGGAGCCCAGAACTGGATGCAGTATTCCAGTTGCAGCCGTACCAATGCCAAGTAGAGGTGGAGAATGACTTCCTCGACCTACTGACCACACTCTTCCCTGCACAGTCCAGAATTCCATTAGTCCTCTTAGAAAGATGTGCATATTTGGAGGTCAAGCAGTTTTACTGGCTGTTGGCACACATAATTTGATTTCAAATTTTTAGTCTTAATTTTTAAATAGAACATAACTTGCCAGTGACAAGTTACAGTCAAATACTAGAAATAGTTTTGGAGAATGTTATGGAAGCAAAAATAAGGGGAGGAAGAGGGGACACGATGTCACAGAGAAAGAAATGAGTTTAAACCACTGTTACTTGTGCCCTATCTCATAGCACTAAAATATTTTCATCAATGTGCAAGTTTCCACAACTAAGCATAGTAAAACACCTTAGTCAGGACATACTTCCAGCATGGTTTACACCTTATATACAAAAAAATCTCCACCCCTAATACACTCCAGTTGCAAGAAAAATCTCACAGATTGGTATCTAGCTCTTGTTTTCAGAAATGGTAGCCCATGCACACCTTGTTCATAACACTTCAATTTTCAACAAATGAAAATAATTATTTTTCATCAATGATATTATTAAAAAAGTACATGAACATGTTATGAACATGTGTTGATTTAACATTAGATTGAGACTTTGAATTCTCATCATGTTCTTTCTCAGCCAACTCATTTTTGAATATTGACCCGTTCTGCTGCTTCACTCTCCATGTTGAGCTAGAATTGCGAAGTGCATTTACATGGCCTTGCAACACAGAGACGCCAGGTCTTGAAAAATCCCCAGTCCCAGGAGATAACTCTTGGAAAGCAAAAGCATTGGTTATCATTCAGAAAGTCAGCTGATAACCACCCAATATATAACTTAGTGAGATGAGACTGTTCAGACAAGGATGCATTTAGACAACACAGCTAAGCAGAACTGAGCCTTTCCTATACTTGGTATCTTCTCTGCATGCCATCTTTGGCCATCACCAAATCACCCAATAAGCTAATTCAGCACTACCCAGAACAAAGAAATCAAGCAAATTCATCATCTCTTGGGGGTTGGCTCTGTTTTCTGCAAGATAAGCAAATTGTCCAATTCACCTCACAGTAAGACGTGCCAGCACACGGGGAGAAGTAGGCTAATGCTGGAAGCAAGATGGAAGGCACTAAATGAGCTCCAACAACCAAGTAAACTGAAGGAAAGATGACAAGAATCAAGGCAAAATACACAATTACACAAAATAAACATGTTCAAGATGAGCTGCTGAGATAGTATTTCATGAGATTTTGTCAAAATTTTATTTTACAGAACTTGGGAACACTGACAGAGGAAGAGACCTAACATGGAGGAGTGAAGAGGTTGAAAAAATAAGGAGAATCGACTTGAACAGCCAAATATCAAAGCACAATTATAACTAAACTGGAGTTCAAAGTAGAAGAAAGCTAATTAGGAAGTCAATGCCTGCATTGCTTAAAAAGAAAAAAACACACTTAGAAAAAAAATTTAAAGAAAAATACCAAAACAGAGTTAAAAAAAAAAAAGAGGAATAAACAAAAATAAAAAAAGATTAATTTTAAAATGTCTGCCCAAAAGCCAAAGACTTTAAAAAGTACAAATCAGAAACACATGTCACATAAAGCACTGATTTCTGGTGAAATATGAGTTGATCCAGAAAACACCAAGCCCCATATCCACATCTATTTTAGAACAAACCCACGAAATCACTGTGTTCTAGTAATTTGCTCTGAAGAAAGAAAAAACCCCAAACAATTTTCAAAGCACAGAGGATAATAATATATTAAATGACTAAAACTGAATATTATGACAGATTCAAGAAATTCAGCGCTATTCAGTATTCCCCAAGATTCATACACATGAAAAACTACTCCAATGTGCCCAAAGTTAGGATTATCATTTTGAAATGCAGCAGTCTGATAAGGTTCCACCACAATAAGTGAGAGATTCCTCAGCTAGCCAAGTTTTCCACAGCAAACAAATTAAATTCTTCCTGTAAGCATGATACCCTCACTTGATTAAACAATGTATTTATAATTACCTGTAAAGCTATGAAAGCTTGAAGGACCACTACCACAATAAACTACCTCTCCCCTTCACATGCATCAGGCGGCTTTAATTCCTTCTCATCTATTTGAACATTTGGTCGCCCAGCTTTCCTCCATGTACTACTCTTATCTATATCACCCCTTCCTCTTCCTACTTGTAAGAGGCAGATCTCCAACTGATGTTCTGCATAAGACCAGCAAACTTCAAAAGGCACATTCCAAACATCTTCCTTCTGCTAAACTAACACCACCATAAATCTGATACAAATTGTGAAGTGCCTACTTTTGTAAATACGGTTCTGAGTCTACAGCAAGTCAGAGAGGACTCTAGAAGAGATCTCTTGGAAACATGCACATCCTGTATCAATCCAGTTAACTCAAACTTTACCTGATGAAGGAAGAAAACTGGAGTTGCAGTCTCCGGAGCTGCAGGGTTGTTTAACAGGCTATGGAAAGTTCATACATTCAGTGAGGCGCAGAGCTAGCACCACACATATATTTGAAAAGAAGCAGAGGAAGAGAATGACCTCCCCTGACCTAATGACCACACTCTTCTCTACGCAGCCCAGAATTCCATTGGCCCTCTTGGCAACAAGGGCACATTGCTGGCTCATGGATAGTTTACTATCTTAACAGGACCCCAGATCCTTCTCCTCAGAAGTGCTTTCCAGCAAGTCCACCCCTAAACTATAGCTGTGCCCGGAATTCTTCCTCCCCAGGTACAGGACCCTACACTCGCTCTTGGGGGACCTCATTAGGTTCTTCTCTGCCCAGATCTCCACCCTGCCCAGGTCACACTGGAGTGTCAGCCAGCTCTCGTAGTTTGGTATCATCAGCGAACTTGTTGAGGATACACGCTCCCCTAGTCTGGATCATTGATGAATATGTTGAACAAGACTGGACCGAGTATTGACTCTTGGGAGACACCACTGTTTACAGGCCTCCAACTTGACCCCGCTCCATTAATTACAGCCCCTGAGCCACACAGCTAGTTCTCAATCCACATAACTGCCCCCTCAACTAGCCCACACTTCCTCAGTTTCCTAATGAGGATGCTATGGGAGATGGTGTCAGCCTTGCGGAAGTCAAGATAGATGACATCTGCTGCTCTGCCCTCACCCAGCTATCCAATTGTAACACTACAGAAGGCTGTCAGATTGGCCAAGTATGATTTACCTTTGGTAGATCCGTGTTGACCACTTCCCATGATTTCCTGTTCTTTAAGATGTTTGGAGCTGACATCTAAAACAAGTCACTCCATTACCTTCCCAGGGACAGAGGTGAGACTAATCGGCCTGTAGTTCCCCGAGTCCTCCTCCTTGCCCCTTTTGTAGACTGGAGTGATATTTGCCTTTCTCCAGTCCTCAGGCACCTCTCCTGTTCTCCATGATCTTTCAAAGGTGATGGAGAGCAGCCCAGCAATAACATCCGCCAGTTCTCTCAGCACTCACAGGTGCATCTCATCAGGGCCCATGGACTTACGGATGTCTAATTTGGCCAAGTGATCTCTAACCCAGTCCCGCTCTACAGAGGTCTGGACTCTCTGCAGATCTTCCCCCTTGTTTTCAGGGTCTGGGGTTCATGGGGGACAGTTTTAGCAGTGAAGGCCAAAGCAAAGAAGGCATTCAGTAGCTCCACCTTCTCTGTGTCTTCCACCACTAAGGTACCCACTTCATTTGTCAGTGGGCCTAGTTTTCCCTAGTCTTCTTTTTCTACTGATATACTGAAAGAACTAAGAACTTCTTGTTATCTTTAACCACAGTGGCCCAAGTTTAGCTCTGCTTGAGTGTTGGCTCTTCTAATTTTCTCCCTGCATAGCTTCACTACATCTTGGTATTGCTCATAAGTTACCAACCCCCTTTTCCAGACATCATAATCTTTCCTTTTATTCCTGAAGTACAGCCAAAGCTCTCTGTTTAGCCAGGCTGGTCTTCTTCCCTGACAGCTTGTTTTACAGAACCTGGGGATGGCCGCCTTCTGTACTTTTAAGAGTTCCTCCTTGAAGTATGACCAGCCTTCCTGGGCACCTGTGCCTTTCAGGACTGTCTCCAAAGGGACATTCTCAACCATGTTCCTAACCAGGCCAAAGTCTGCCCTTTGGAAGTCCAAGGTGGCAGTTCTACTGCCTCCCCACCTTGCTTCTCCAAGAACTGAAAAGTCTATGATTTCATGATTGCTCTACCCAAGATTACCTCCAACCTTTATACTTCCCACAAGACTTTCTCTGTTAACAAGCAGTAGGTCAAGTAGAGCACTTTCCCTGGTTGGCTCTCTCACCAGCTGTGTCAGGAAGCTGTCTTCCACACACTCCAAGAACCTCCGGGACTGTTCCCCTCTCTGCTGTGTTGTACTCCCAGCAGACGTCTGGGAAGTTGAAGTCCCTCATGAGAACAAGGGCGAGCAATCTCAAGACCTCTGCCAACTGTTCATAGAATATTTAATCAACCACTACACCATGGCTGGGGGGGGTCTGTAACAAAATCTCACCATGATGCATGCCTTATTGGCCTTCCCCTTGATTCTTACCCATAAATTCTCAACATGGTCATTCACATTGTTAAGTTCCTGGCACTCAAATCTGTCCCTAACAGAGGGCCACCCAACCGGCTCTCCTTCCTTGCCTATCTCTTCTGAAAAGTTAGTAGCCATCGATTGTAGCACACTTTTTGGGGGGGATGAGCCCCATTTCCCAATTGATCATGCTCAGACCCTTCTCTAGTTGCCAGCCTATTACTACCCTTCATGTCTTTGCTACCACATGGATCACCATCTCCCAGCTCCACTGAGACAACAGACTGCAAGACCTTACAAGTACTTTTACCCATGGGCACTGGCATACTGTTCTCATGCTCCAATTTAGTAATCCCTGTTTCATCTCCATCCCCCTTCAAACCTAGTTTAAAGCCCTTTCAATGAGCCCTGATAATTCTTCTCCCAGAACCCTTCTTCCCTGTCCGGTTAGGTTTTCCCCACCTTTTGTCAGCAACCCTGGTGTCCTGTAGATCAACCCATGATCAAAGAAACCAAAGTTCTGCCCGCTGCACCAGTCCTGGAGGCAAGAGTTAACCTGCTGGCTCTTCCTGTCTATCCCCTGATCAATCCCTGTAATTGGTGGGATACAAGAGAACACCACTTGCGCTCCTGATCCTTTAACCAGCCATCCCAGGAACCTAAAGTCTTTCTTCATTGCCCTTAGACTTCTGGTAGCTACCTCATCACCACTTACTTGAAACACAAGTAATGGGTCGTAACCTGAGGGCCGAACCAGGATAGGAAGATCTCTCTGTATATCCTTAGTCCGGGCCCCAGGGAGGCAGCTGACTTCCCTGTGGGATGGATCTGGTCTACAAATGGGGGCCTCTGTTCCCCTCAGAAGGAAGTCACCCACCACGATCACCTTTTTTTTCTTAACTGAGGAAGTCCTAAGGTATAGGAGTGAGTGACTAGCCCTGGGCAACTCACTGGATGGATCTTCTTTTCCATACAGCCAAATAGTCACAACAATCAAATACTCTTTAATTCTAAATACTTAAATTTTAGAAAAGCAAAAAAGCAACTTAAAATGGATCACAAGAAACATAGCTCATATGCCCAAGACAAAGAAGACAGCAAGAGTACACTAAAAGACACAAAGCACCACAAACAACGACAAGGCAACTAGGGAACCTGAGGTCTTGAGTCTCAAGAAAACCCCAACAGTTGACAAGCATTATTACTTCCAGAAGAAAGTTTTTAAACAGCGATCCACCACTAATACAGCAGTATAAGACAATATGTCCACATCAAATTAGCTTTACAGCTACCAGCACTGCATTTTGAAGACTGTCTTCCCACCATTTTTTGCAAATTGAAGCAAACCATCAGTTTAGAAGGAGGTAGTTCAGGGGACAGAAGCAACAAGACAACAGGAATTTTCATTCAGTGGCCAGTCGAGCCCAGATCACAACAAAGATCAAGTCCAAACATTAACTTTTTTGACAGCATCCCTCTTCAAATGAGTTGCATTCAAAATCTGAACTCCTTAGTAACAATACAGACCCAACTACATTTTTGACTGCTTTTCCTGAATCCGCTATAACATTAAACATGCCCAACACAGTGCACTTAGCTTCTTTTTAAAAGATATATAATGCTGACATTTGCAGGTCTAAATATTTCAAGGAATTAAACTATCAAGTTTTAAACTTTTCAAATAAGCATTTAATATTCAGCCAGCTGAAGAATATGCTTAGAAAAAAAGCTGGCAGAAAGAAAGGAAAACCTATCTTGTTTACATCTTTCACGTATATCATGCCTTGTCCCTGTAATTGTTCTCAAGAGCTGGGTACAGCACTGCTGGTGAAGATGTCACCCTGTACTTCATGGAGCAGAAAGCAAGAGTGGCTACTATGCAAAGTCTTGCTCTTCAGCAGAAACACTGAAAAGCAAGGCTCACTCGCCACACTAAGCACTGGGATTAAGCCAGGATTGCTCCTCTCTCTTCACCTGTAGGCAGCACACCAGCATTGGCCTAGGGGCCAGGCACAAGTACAGAAGGAATCCAGTGGAATCACTCATATCTTTCATAGTAATCAGTTTCAGACATTTGAAATCACCGTCACTGAGCCCTGAAAAGGGCTGACAAAGTCACATGAAAACTGTCCAAAATTACTAACATGGTAACAGGCACTTAGGAAAATAAGCTGTTCAGGTTGAGACAACACAATGGCAGTGGAAGGATTTCTACAGCTACAATATTAAGAACTATGCCTGTGTGTCTTTGAACAAATTCACAAAGGCAATTTCTTTAGCAAGCAAAATCACTGTGATCTACAATGTCAGATGCCTTACTTTTAAAGACTTTTCAGATTAAAGTGCTTAATAGGAAGAGAAAAAAAAAAAAGAGAAAAAAAAAGGAGGGTAAGTTACATGATCACACTCTCACTTTCCCAGCCAGAACATAAGAATATTAATCCAGCTTTAAGCAAAGATGTTTGGTATCTCCTCTTCAACCACTCATTTGAAAACATTGGAAATAAAGACAAGTGCAACCAAATGCTGCAAGACCTTTTCTAGCGGCTATTACAACCTGCCTTCACTGCTTCCTATATTGAAAGAGTAAGTTTACTAAGTGTTTTTGAAAGATTTGTGGGACATTGTGTTTCTCCCTCAGAAAGATAACAACCTTGAAGAGAATTTCCTACCTAAAACACTTCTTTTCATGCCCAAGAATCCACAGAGAACATAAGAACTCTTCAGACCGGAGATCTTGACAAGAAATGGCATAAAACCCAACCAAAGGTTCTGCCAAGCCTTCCTGAACCTCTAGGAAAGATTAAACTACTTAAAGTCCAATTTACACAAAGGATTTTGTTTCAATGATAATTAATACAGAATTTGTTTTTGTTACATTTATTAGTATGTGCACACACATAGAAACAGATAAAATCCCCTTTCTTATACTAAGCTAGTAAAATAAATGAAAGCAGCATGAACTGGCTGCTTAGTGATGAATATCATATTTGTCATTAACCCGAGATTATGATTCAATATTAGCTAATGACAGTTTGCATTTCATCTTAAACTTCGTATACAAATGCTGAAGTTCAGTATCAGATTTACTGAACTAAAGATAACACTATGGAAATGAGTAAGTACCAAATGAAAATATTTCAAAAACAGATCTTGAGCTTCTACATGAAAAAATGAGAAGCAGAAAGCTGGGCCACTAAAGACTGCTCATCAATCCTCCGATCTGAAGTCTTACCATATTTTCACTGTCACTGAGCAGCATACATATACATTCAGAAAAAACAGCACTGCTTGTCCATACAGTCACATTCGTTTGAACTACTACAACCCAGGTGAGGAGGAGAAAAAACAGCAAAGCACTGCTTCAGACCTGGAGCTAGCTTTACCACCTAAGCAAAAACTTTATATAACTGCACGGTCAAACACAAGCTTTCTGTCTTTACTTTCAAAGACCTTCATAACCTGTCTGCACACCCTATCTACCATCTTGATCATTTCCCAGTCAAGATCAATTTCTGCTTTCAGCATTCTTTGATGGCAGTCCCTACTGATTGTCAGATAAGAATGGGTATGCTGTTCTGACAGTCGTGTTTGTGGGCTGTTCCCTGCTGTTTCCACAGACTTACTCTATTCCTTCAAAAACTTCTTTGTAATGCCTCATAAAAGGAACAGTGCTTAATTGTCTGTATGCTCATCCAAACAGCTACTTGATTTCCCTGTGACCCTGTAAGTGCCTGTACTTAACAGCCTTCCCCGATTCCATAATTAGTTATCCTTGAGGCAGGGAGAGTTTTCATGTTTATACACATCAGCATATCCCTGATGCACTGTGTCCTGATTAAAGACAAGGACTGAAAAACGAAGCAGTAATACAGAATACACATCATACTAAGTTGAGGTCAGAAATTTTATTTTTTGCTCAGGTGAAGTTATGCATGTGCTCATTAGAGGTTTCACCTGAGGAAAGAAAATGCAGGACCAAGCCAATAAAGTTCTGAGAACTAAACTAAGCTTTCTTACTAATTAGGCTCTTTTCTGGTATGAAGCTCTTGGCGGAACAGTTCCAGTTGGAGTTAAATTCACTGAAAGTTCAATTTACTACCATTTTCCAGAGAAATACTCTATTTTGTTCAGGTTTTTTATTCACTGATTACAAAGATTTTTCTGACAACTGGTTTTAGCCAATTGTCACACTGGAATTTCGAACACAAGAATTTGTCAAAACATTTTATTTTTATAAAACACTTTCAAATAGTAATTTAAGAAATAAAATTCAAGCTGTCAACTTTTTAAACCATATCCTCAGAAAACAGCATAAGAGTGTTTTCATTTACATTCTTGTTAGTCAAAGGTAATCCTTCTATGGCACAGACCCAAATTTTACCCTCCTGAGTGTACATACCACTGAATAATTTGTTCAAATGTCAGTTGCAATTTTCAAAAATCCTTTCTTGCCCCTGAATCTTAAACATCTGTAACAAATACTTGTTTTGAGAGTACTTTACGTTCATGACACTTGACCTTTTGCTGTATGCACCACAAAATTTAAGTTTCAAATACCATGCAAGCAGGAAATCTGATCATTCTGGCAGTAGTCATCTGCATCATCCAATATTAAATATTAGTTCTGTGTTGAACAGAGTCATGGGCTACAAAACTTCTTCTGCAACTTCTATGATTAGTTGCACTTTGCTGCTTCTAAAACACATTGCTCATGGAACATCTGGCCTCAAAATCTTACCTTAACATTGGAAAAGTACTTCTCATTTGGTTGGTTGTGTGCGCACATGTGTGTATATGCGCATAGATTAAGTGTAACTACACAACACAAGCATATACTTTGGGTGGGTGGCACACCTAGTAGAAGGAATTTCTACTCCAGCAACAAAAGCCTTTTCACTCCGGAATTGTAAAAGAATGTTATAATAGTTATCAAATGCATTTTTTTAAATGTAAATAAATTTATTTTTCAATGTAAATAAATAAATAAATATCTTATATCTAAGAAGTCTTTCAAGTACACTCAAGCAAATACTGTAACATCTAAAGGGAAAACAGAATTTACACTCTAGGAGCTTTAAAGCACTTCAACAGTAACTACACATCTTCTGAAAAATGCCCAATACACAGTGGTGCCACCCAGAGTTGTGTCAAGCAACCAACACTGCTTCTTGGGAGGCACAAACTGGGAACATTCAGGATGCTATATTGCTCTCAAGATCCATTTCTTATCCAGTCATAGGAAAATTCTGGCAGAGCACTATTAAGATGCTCTTATATCTGCAAGAACATCGCTAGAGTTAATAAAGAATTAAAGATAAGCACACAGGAAGATTCTAGCCATGATGAGAATAACAGTATTACCCTCTCGAAAATAACAGGGACCACAACTTCACGTGCCTTATGCTTCATATGGCTTTAAATAAAGTGACCTATATAAGCTATTATTCTCATCAGTCTCTCAATGTTAGAAGAGCATTCATCACATTTCTTACCTGAGCTCCATCCTTTAATTTCAAAATGCATTCCATTGTATTGATAGTGATGACAACTGGTTCTGATCCCAATTTTGTCCATGGCACATGAATACGAAGTTCATGAATATGTCCACTTAAAAAAGTAAATGGTAGTTTCAGCTCCTAACAACAACAAAAAGAGTAGTTAATTAGTAACCAAAAGATACCAAAATTCAAGACACATTTGTACCTGTGGCTCTAGCACAAAACCTAGGTCAAAATTTGTTCTTCCTCCTCAAATCAGCAGTGTGTGACGGAGCTTGGCAACTGGCTTTATAATCACCTGCACACTTACATTACAACTAGTCTGTTCAAAGGAGACACTTGGATTAGCATGGCCTTGAAAATAAAAGGCAGTTTAAAAATCACCTCCCTTGTATGAAGCTACGGCAAAATGTGTCATTATTTAAGGGACAAACAGAACTGAACCAAATGAAAGTGAATACTTAAACTGACATGCAACCTGCATCATCCTGAAGAACACAAGTTTGGAATTAAACAAACATTAACAAAACCACAAAAAGACATTTTCTCCCCACATATTTTAGTACTTAGATTTTAGTATATTTTAAAGTTGTGAGAGCTTGGTGCTCTGAGATTGGCCCATTGTTGCCCCATTCACAAAGTAATTAAATTCTTCATTGGTAAAACCAGACTCCTCCTCTCCAAGGCCTAACATGGATGTCACACTGCCTTAAAAACTGGTACAAGTCAATCCAGAACACCTAACAAATGCCTGGCACACCACTCTGTCAATGAATAGATCACATCTCGCATGCAGCAAGTCACCACGAAACCAGATGCCAAAGTTTAGACAAATTATTCAGATTCAAAACACTGAAATTTCCCCATTAGCTTCAGAGGTTGTCCTGGGAAGCATGAGCTTAACCCTTATCTGACAGAAGGTCAGGCTAGAGATCTGGTGCCAGGACTTGAAATTAAGATTCAGAAGAATGAAAATAAAAACTTAGTGCAAAATAAAGAAGTAATAGTTGATGTGCCAGAATTTTAAGTCAGCATTCTCAACACTAACTATTCTAATGATAAGGCTTCAATGGCAATGTATGTTCTCACCTTTTTCATCTCCTATCCTGACATTTTTGGCTATCAAGGTTTACAGTTTTAATGGAGGATTTAAAAAAAAAACCCAAAACAATGGATGTCTTCAGTTGAAGTTGCTTAACTCTTAATCACTGACAGGCTTGGACCATCAACCACCTCTCTAGGATGCCTGTTCCAGTGATTAACCACCCGCTCAGTAAAGATAAGCTTTCTAACATCCAGTCTAAACCTCCCCTGGCACAGCTTTGAACCATTCCCACGTGTCCTGTCACTGGATCCAAAGGAAAAGAGATCAGTACCTCCCCACCCACGTCCCCTCCGCTGGAAGCTATAGAGAGGAATGAGATCAACCCTCAGCCTCTTTTTCTCCAAACCAGACAAGCCCAAAATTCTTAAGCACTCCTCACAGGCCATCCCTTCCAGCCCTTTCTCCAGCTTTGTTGCCCTCCTCTGGAGGCTTTCACATCCTTCTTCAATTGTTGGGCCCAGAACTGTATACAGTGCCTAAGGCAAGGCCACACCAACACTGATTACCTCTTTGACCAGCTGGTTACACCACGTTTGCTGCACCCAGGATGATATTTGCCCTCTTGGCTGCCAGGGCACACTGCTGGCTTTCATTTTCTAAGTAGTTACAGTGTTTATTTCAACTGAACTTATAACAGTCATCACTGTGATGGGTTAGCATCCTGAGATAGCCTCTAATTAGTCACTCAGAAGAGAAGTCAACTATTCTCACACACAAATATCTAGCATGGTCACAGCAACAACAGCTGCTGAAAGAAGTACTATTAAGCTCCATTCTGCAGCTGATACCGACTCAGCCTTT
Organism: Thinocorus orbignyianus; assembly: GCA_013400375.1. Lineage (NCBI taxonomy): Eukaryota > Metazoa > Chordata > Aves > Ciconiiformes > Thinocoridae > Thinocorus > Thinocorus orbignyianus. The sequence continues at coordinate 1,255,691 of VXBW01006074.1, read as the reverse complement.
CTACTGGTACTATAAAAAAAGTTCATTTTGCATCCAACAGCTAAGAGTAGATTAAGTATATTTACCACTGAAAAGCTTCAGAAGACAATTACACAAAATTATAGCTATAATTATTTTTTTTTCAAAATACAGCTTTCCATTTGTGAAATTAGTTTTTGAGGTTTAATGAGCTTTTATTAACAAAGTTTTTAAAAGCCACACCCGTCTCCCATCAGGGAAACTCTTGACTCCTACCTCGGCCATTCTGACACAAAGTTACACCTAATTTCAAGTCCCCATTCTGCAAGATGAGAATTACAGACCTTCTCATAAAAACAGTTTGAAGAAAATTGTTAATTTGTTCTTACAAAGTGTTTTTTCTTCATCTCATTCACTAATATACTGAAGGAATTCAGTTAAAAGCCTCACTCATAAAAATTCAGACTTAGGCTTTCAATCAACACAAATAAAATTATAGTCCAGACAGTTTCAGTTAAGCCACTGAAAAGCAACTACTTGACAATTCAGCTACAGATGTTACTACCTTATGTCCCACAGCTTGGGAGAGGGAGGAAACACAACCCACAGGATACAGAAATAAATTATCGAAAAATATGCAAGCTAAAAATACGGTATGACTTAAGAGACAACGCTTTCATGAATTGAGACAGCAAACTATTACTATTACACCAATAGAAATAATGTTTCCAGACTTGCAGATACATAATTTTTGTCCCCAATATCCCAGTCTGATACCATGCTAATTGCAAAAGCAAGTTTCCTTAAAGCAATGCAAAGGAATCTTTGTGGTGATATTTCAGTAGACAATACAAATCAAACGTGTATCAAATTTAGTAACTTGTTCATAATACAACATAACAAAGATCATTTTTAATCCTCCTCCTTTCCTGTGCAATCTTTCCCTTTTCATTAAGTACTGCATGAAATTCACAATATATCTTTTCTACTTACAACTTATTAGACTTTACATTTTAGATTTTTACATTTACATCACATAAATCCTTCAAAAAATTATGATATGGCTGAAAACAAACTCGTGGGCTTGACTCAAATAGGTGACTGACATTACATAAGACCACAAACTAGATGACCATAATTCCCCTTGCCCTAAAATACAAGACTCTCCCAATCTTCAGGGTGATAGGCAAGCATTGTTTCCTCCACGTCTGTATTAACTTAAATATCTTTTCTTCACATTCAAGGCTGTATTTTACAAGTAACCATAACACAGACACTTAAAGTAAGGATATTTTAATGCCCTCATTTCCTTAAAATTATTTCAAGTACATTAGCATTTTTTCATACTCTCTCTTTCTAGATTCTTTCACCTATTAGAAGTCCACACTACAATAAAACTCACTAATCTTTAGATCAAGTTCCCCTTTGTCTCCCAATCAAAGACCACTCCATCTTTGCCTTCTGAGCTTGTAAAATCACTAACATAATAAGCTACAATGTTATAAAAAATACACATAAACGGTAAAAAAA
>VXBW01006074.1:1186070-1254170 GCA_013400375.1 Thinocorus orbignyianus | reverse complement strand
AAGCTCACCACGTGTTCTATCTCTTTGGTACCACCATGACAACAGAAATATTACACACAAACTAGTTAACAAATTCATAGGCAACTCTGTTACCTCTGGTATCATAGCGACCCCCATCATAATTTTTAGATTTTACCTTCAACTAAAAGTAATTATTATAAAATTAACTGGCTATTCAAATAGTAACATGATCATGTACAAAAACTACATTGTATCTAAGAGACTGATCAGGAGCACAAACTAGTACTTAGCTTTCACTACAAAACTAGTATTCACACACAAAACACAAAAGAAAATGGGTAGAGGAAGGAGAGACCCCAAGAGTTATTGCAATAGCATTCACCACAGTTTAATGTGAGCACATAAAGCATACAAAAACACAAGTAAAAACATGCAAAGTATTCTTAGGCACTGAAACCTTCTCTTTGGGTTGGATAAATCTTCTATGTCAACAACCACATTACAACTGATTTCAAAAGGTATTGGTTCCAACTTGGTTCCAAAAATTAAGATCTTCCAGAAGACAGACAGCATTTTACCCTCTGTTCTTTGGGATTCTGTTTGGTGGCCCATAGTGCAACACGACATGGAAACTCTAACATCAGCTGAGGTGCAAGGAATGAGGGGAGAAAGCACAGACTTGTTCCCAAACCTGTTATAAGGTGCTTTGTCCAGGTAGTTTGGCAGCTATGCTAATGTTCCCAAGTAATCACATATAGTTCAAAAGTTGGTATCCTCTGAAAATGCTTAAGGCTCCAGACAAAGTTATCCAGGGTATGTGCATCTGTATCCAAAGCCTAAAGCGTGAAATAAAGGCTCGGTTTATGCCAGACAAGGAGCAGGGAGCCAGGCTGGGGATAACAGCCCAGGACAGGAAGGATGTTACAAGTCCAGAGCAGTTGAGGTAACTAACTTTGTACATTATTGATCCATCCAGGCAGAGAACCTAAATAAAACAATATATATCGGTAATTTTTAGAAACTTTAGGTTTTTAAGGGAGCTCTGTGCCAGCTGCAAATGCTTGGGGACGTAGTACTATACACTACATACGCAAAGAGTTTTGTTGAGCAGGCATAAAGCAGCATCCCCTCCACAAAAAAAGAGAAAGACCTCCTAAATACAATCTGTGGGTCAAGGCAAGTCCCAAAGAATAATAAAAGCCAAATTAAGACCACTACATTCATCATAGGCAGTCAAATAACGTTAAAAAAAAATAAAATAAAATAAAAATCTGAGCTAAATTTTGCATTCATCACATACATCACCATCGAAGCTGATTAAGACATGAACACAGGTATATAACATAACATTTGCCTCTACGAGAGCCATGACATTAACAGATTGTACTGGATATTTAGGTACCCAGTTGATACGTAGGCAGACAAAGATGAAGTCAGGGGTCATCTACCAGCAAAGGGAAACTGTTTGAAATCAAACCACACCAATGGTGGCAGTAAAATTCTAATAGCATCAGGTAATACAAGCAAGTTTAACACATCCATCCCAAGTCACCCTTTGTTAATAGGACAAATTTTCTCTCTACACAGTATAGCACTGGTACAGTTTGCCCTAATAGGAGGTTTTCACAACCAAGACGGGAGATTTCAAGACTCAACTGGAGAAAATCAGAAGCCAATCTGACATAATGCTGGTAACAGCCCTGCTCAGAACAGGAGGATGGACTAGATGAATTCCAGAATTCCCTTCTTATCAACCTTTTTTGATTCCATAATATATACAGTAAAAAAAGCTTTGAATATTCACAAGAGGAACACATCCTACACAACTGAAGTCTACTACCTGCATCAGCTTGCATGGACAAACTGTACCAAGAAAGTGAGGAACTAAAAGACTTGAGAGAAGAAACAGAAGCCACCGAAATACTTGAAGGAAGACAAATCGGTCTCTTCATAGAAAATAGGACAGGATCTCTTGAAAGACCATCTACTATTCCAAAAGAGGTTAATTAAGTATCACCGATCCATAAATATTACGGCTAATTATTATCATTGTTCACATTCTAAAAGGTGTCCCCTGATAGAAACCATGCAGTCTCCTCAGTCTACTCCAGTGCCTCAGAATTTATAATGAGACAATTGTCCCTGACATCCCAACTAAGTCTTCCTGAGTGCAATTTATTCCATTCTCTCTTGTCTCATCCATACAACTCTTGCCCTATCTTGTCTCACCTTACTGTATTAAAAATTAAAACCACATTCCCTGTCTATTTTATTCTTATTTCAGTGATCAGACTGTCTGCATCTCCCGTTATTTTTTGCTCCATTTCTCTCAGCTCCTTCACTTAGGTTACATCTGGACACAGGATTCCAGCTAAGACTCACTACATCATGCACAACAGCAAACAGCTTTATCTGGCTCACACAGTCAACTCCTTAAGTTGCCAACTCAGATAAGCATAGAAGGAAACAGTCCCTCCATTAAGACTTAACTAGCTCATATTGACAGCAGGTTCCAAACTCTGTATCAACTGTTTCAGTTGGTCAAGCTTGTCTTTTTAAGGCTAAATTTTACAGAGCCTACTAATCTAATCCACACAAACCAGATCATCAAATCTGTCCCTCAATTACTCCTAAATTTAGATACAACTGGAATGATGAAAACTGGAGTCATAAAATAATACGGAGAACACAAATCTGTATTTGCTGTGCATACTTATTAAGAGATCCTACTTTACTTTGTGATATTTTGAATTAGTTACTACATTAAATTAGTAAATATGTCTGGAAAATCAATTTAGTTAGTGTTCATACTATGAAACAATTGTTACTGAAAGAAGAAACATGCCCACAAAAAAGCCTCTCTCCTCACACCCCATAAGTTATAGAATGTGCAAAGAATTGCCATTCATTACTAAATAAATGGCATGGAATTAATGAAAGAATAACTAAATGCAGGGAGGGAAGGGACTTGTATAAGGAAAAAGACAGTGAGTACTAAATTAACACCTCACAGACCAATCTAAATTATTTAGTCAGTTTCAGAGACTGTAACTATTGTAAAGACAACATACCTGTTCAAGTACATCCAATTTTAATTCAAGTTTGCTAAGTACAACATCCCCTCCCCACAGCGACAGCTGTAGATCTGAAGGCTTCAAGTTCTTTATGTAGCGATTCACATAACTCATCAAAATAGGAGTTACGTAGGACTCCAGCATCCTGGAAGATTTCTGTATTACGATCGAGTGCTAGGAAAAAAAAAAAAAAAAAGAAAAAACAATGAGATATTATTTATAAATGTCAACCTGATTTTCAATAGCACAACAGTCACATTGTTTGGACGTATAAACAATTATATTTCAAGTTCTGCTTTCTAAGCATATACGTCTATATGTAGAGACAGATATATCTACACATAAAGATGAAACATAGAATCATAGAATGGTTCGAGTTGAAAGGGATCTTAAAGATCATACAGTTCCAACCCCCCTGCCATGGGCAGGGACACTTCCCACTAGAGCAGGCTGCTCAAAGCCCCATCCAGCCTGGCCTTAGACACTTCCAGGGATGGGGCATCAACAGCTTCCCTGGGCAACCTGTTCCAGTGCCTCACCACCCTCCCAGGAAAGAACTTCTTCCTAATATCTAATCTAAATCTCCCCTCTTCCAATTTAAAACCATTACCCCTCATCCTGTCACTAGACTTCCTGATGAAGAGTCCCTCCCCAGCTCTCCTGTAGCTCCCTTCAGATACTGAAAGGCTGCTATAAGGTCTCCCCGAAGCTTTCTCTTCTCCAGGCTGAACAGCCCCAGCTCTCATACACCCAGCTGAAAGCACACCTATTTGCATTTACAATTTTCCACCATATATATAAATATAAACATAAACTAATAACTGGTTTGCTCACTATCAAAAGAAAACTCAAACAAAATGAAAGAACAGAGGAAGGGATTGAGAAATCTACCATGCTTTCATATGAAGCTTAAGGGACAGAAACCGTGGCATTTTTAACAGAAAGCCCATAATAAAACCCCACCTCAGACACTCCTCACCGACCCGAGAACCCCAGCACCGTGCCCATGGCAAAAGCCGCCAGCTCCGTGCCACCCCCAGCTCTCAGCAAGCCAGCATCCCTCACAACCCGAGCTGAAGTTACATTAACGCCTGCCGCCACCCCCCTCCTACCCCCGACCCTTCCCAGCACCCTCACCCCCCCGGGGGGGGAAGCTCCTCCCGCCCCCATCACCGCCGCAACCTCCCTCGGACACCCCCACGACGCCGGGAAGCCCTAGCCCGTACCCTCGGGACACTCCCTCCCAACTCCCTCCCCCAGCCCCGCACCCTCCCGGGACCCCTTTTTACCTGCCCCTTCCAACCACTTCCGCAGACGGGGCGCCCGGGGGCCGGCGGGGCGGCAGGAGCCCCGGCAGGAACCTCCTGCTCCGGCTCCGGCTCCAGCTCCGGCTCCGCCGCACCGCCGCTTCCGGGTTCCCCGGCGCGTGTGCGCTCCCTCCGGCCTCCGCCGCCGCGCGCCGGGCGGACGAGTTTGGCGGTGGCACCGGAAGGCGGCTCGTGAAGCCCGTGGAGGTGGCGCGCGGGCTGCCAGGAGCAGGTGGGCGGGACGGCCTGAGGGGGGAGAGGCCGCGCTGGAGGCCGGCGGGTCCGGGGCCGGTCAGCCGTCCCCTCCCGCCTCGGAAGGGGTCCTGCCCCCTCACGGGTGTGAATTCCCGGGAAGAGGAGGCCGAGGAGGGGGGGCTTTAACCCGCCGTGGATCCCCGAAATGGGTCACTGTTGGGTGCGTGGCTTCGGCCAACGCCAGCTCCAAATTGTGATTCACGTAATGAGCATTTGGGGCAAACCTCGGTGATAATAAACATATCAGTTATTTCCCCTGTGTTTAATAAAGGTAGACATTGCCTGCTTTGCTTTTGAGTGCTCGGGGTCTGATTTCCACCCTTTCAGCTGTGAGAAGCAAGTTACACTTTGCGTCAACATGTGCCCACAGTTCTGGGTGTGCTGGCTGTGGAGAAAAGCCCTCTATAGCAGCCCTGAGGCCTTCTGGGGCCATAGAATCATCCAGGCCAGAAGGAACCTCCAAAGGTCATCTAGTCTAACCTCCTCGCAGTCGCAGGGACACCCCTAACTATATCAGGTTGCCCAGGGCCTCATCGAGCCTCACCTTGAATGTCTCCAGGGGAAGGGCCTCAACCACCTCCCTGGGCAACCTGTTCCAGTGTTCCACCACCCTCAGAGTAAAGAAATTTTTCCTAATGTCTAATGGCAGATGGCGAAGGCTCTGGAGAGAGGTGAGCTAATGGACCCCCTTGCGGGTTGGTGTGTGGATGAGCTGGAAAAGAGCCTGGGCCCGATTTTCCCGGCTGATGTGTGGTAGGCAGCGCCTGGGGGCACAGCTTTGATGTAGATAATGAATAACCTTGTGCGCAGGACTCTGATTTGAGTTCCAAAGAAAAGCCTGGGAGATGCCCGTTGAGTTAGGTATTCCTCCTGGAAATTTGCAGTCCTGTGTGTTTAATCTGCACGGTGTAGTGACATGGCTGAAAACGGAAAAGAAAGCAATATTTGGCACATGGGGCAGGTTCATGCGAAGCAGAACCCGAAGGGTGAGCGGTCAGGTAGGAATCTGCCTCCTGTAGCAGTACCTGTGTCAAAACCTGGCAGGGCTAGTCAGGGTCTGAAGGCTCTAGCTCCTGATGGGTTAGCTGCCTACTCTGCCTCTGGTCTACATATGCTGAGTTAATCATGAATCTACCTGCGCTTTACATATGCCATTGCCGCTCTTGCTGTGCCATCCTCACTCGTGAATCACAGCCCGTGAATCACAGCCCGTGAGATGGCATTCACCTCACAAGGAGTTGAAGCAGCTTGGGCTGCTTTTCTTCTGATGATGGTCGCCGCTCCCACAGCTCATACTCAAGCCTGTGTCTGGTCATTCTTCAGCAGCTGTGGCATGTTGACTGTGGCTAAGAGGTGGCAGCAGGTAGGTGAGGGACAGAAACATTTTAACAGCATCAATGTTCTTTAACTGAGGATGTGCTTCTAACTTATGAGCATTCTTGAAGAGTTCCTTCACACAACCGCAAGACATTTCTGTCCCTCTGCTGGAGTTGTGGGAGTGGTGAATTTTACTGGTAAAACTTCTTGGGAGTCTACACTGCAAGCTGTCTCAGTGAAATAATCCGTGTTAATGGAAGCAACCTCGTTTATAGCACAGGCTCCCCATAGAGTTGCACTGGGACAGCAGAGGGACGCGCCAACAGATAAGTGTAATGTTGAAGCACACCCTAAGTATGCATCAAAAGCCCTCGTTTCAACAGAAAAACATTCCTCTGTTTCTTTGTCCATTGTGTGATTACTTTTGAATGACACATCCAATCAACACTGGAATGTTTTCTGAAAGTTTGGAATTGAAGAGCAACGCCCTGTTTTGGTGAAAATCAGTAAACTAGAAGAAGAGTAAGGGAGACATGTAGTGCTCCTGGCAGCTTCTTGGCAGACCCAGCAGCTCAGAACAACTCTGTAATTTTCCTGGCAGTTATTAGCATTTCATTATAACTACCTCCATCTCAGTTTCAGTTCAAGTATGTTGACGTTCTGAATAATTTATTTCCTACAGAAGAAAAAAAAAATACAAGAAAAAAATAAGGGAGGAAGGGATCATGCGGGGATCCTTTGACAGAAAGGAAGTGGGTGGCATGAAACAAAAGTAGCTGGAGAGGGTTTCAGGAGGTCCCTGATGTGCAAAGAGGTGAGAGCTGAGTACACAGGGAATTTGCAAGTAACAGGCAGGTTGTGTGCAGTAATGAACTTGGGCATATTAAGCAACTAAGCAACACAGGCACGTCTGCTGGAAACGTCAGCTGCCTGAGCTAGTCCAATTTATTCAATATTTCAGCAATTCAGTGAAAATCCCAATAGATATAACCAGAAAGTGTAGATCTAGTGGTATGAACAAACATCTTGTTCGTTCATATGGCTTGACTAATTCTGAATCCCTTAAAAGCTGGCACAAATAGATATAGTTCAACCTGGAGACTGGGAAAGTATAAACAAGATTGTGTAACATTTGGCCAGAAGTGAAGAGGACAGGACTTCAGGAAATGTATCTACTTGCAGAGGACTGTAAAAGGGACTGTAGATGTGTTTCTAGCTTCACTGTGGTTGCTGCTATGGGTAATGTGTGTTTTCTGCTACAGAAGTGGGATCAATGATGTGCAAAGTAGAAGGGAAAAATAGATTTCATAAAAATGAGGTAGGCTGAAGAAAGTTAGATGATGATTAACTGACTATCCCACTAGCAGAGGCTGCAATTAGGGGGGAAAAACAAGGAAATTAGACATTTAAATAGATTTTTAAATGGTTGGCCCAGGCTATTTGCAGGGAGTTGGGGAAATCTGAGGTTATTGACGAGGTAGATTGTCAACAGCCTGTGAGGAACCCCTTTTTTCACTGGAAAAAGGTTTCCAATTCTCTAATCTTCTCCTTTACTATGTCCTTTAGATAACATAGGGTACTCTAGCCAAGTTAACCTAGTGGGCAAACTGCTGTCCATGTCTGTCCAGCGCCGATTCTGCCTTTCCTGTTCCAATGCTTCCGAGTAGAGCAGGGTGGATGTGGGCAGCTGGTCCCAGAAGCCTTCAGTATATCCCTATGGGAGAAGACTTTGCTCTTTTGTGATTCTTTATAGCTTCCTGAGGATCCCTATGGACAGCACGAGACAGCATGAAAGAGCTGGTGACCTTAAATAAGCAATATTAATGAAGGTCAAGAAACATCTGTGAAGGAAATGAAAAGTGACTTGGGCTTCTTCCTCTTCTCCTGTTCTAGGTGCTAAAATTTGGACTAGTTAGTCTGTAATGTTTCTTGCTGATTCCTCTTTGCTATTATATAATATATATAAATATATAAAGAATGTATATAAGTGTATGTATTACACAATATATGTAAAATATATTGTAAAGGTGTTAAGTTTTACCCCCTGTTTTGCCGGGAATTTCCTCAGCTTATGACTAGACTGACTAAAATTATGAATCTTTTAATATTTTTCAGACACTTAAAAATCTGTTTTGCTACTAGAATTACATAGCTTATTAGTGATGTCACGTATCTAATTATTAAATTACATGAAGCCATCAAAAAGTGAGAAAGAAAAAATTACCATCCCATTTTTATGACTAAGGGGTCATTTTCAGGTTCACTAAAATGCACACAGATTTTAAACGTTGGGGGGGGGGAAAAAAAAAAAATAAACAAATAAATAAATTGCCCATGGGCTTTCATTGTAATGTGGATGTTAGGTATATTCTAGATATAAAGGTGCAAACAAGTGTCTGTTGTAAGCTTTGTTTGCTCTTCTATTCCCTAAATTTTCTTGAAAATCATACTGAAAATACTTTCAGCTGGAGGTAGTAATTTTTTTCAAGAGCTAAACAAAATAGACTGAATTATGGCACCTTCAAAATGGAAAATGAGAGGTCAAAATGGAAAAAAAAATTAAAAAACAAATTCACAATTTGTAACTATGTTTATGAGCAAGAGTCTGTTGAAATGGTTAAGTCCACACTAAGTAAAACTGACCAGTATTAATTTAGTGAATGAAGGTCACAAAGTTCTGGAAGCAAGTAGCTTTTGGTATGTAATCCAATCTCATTGCTGCTTCATCTGGCTTTTTGGGAAAACATTTTCCCCAACACTTTCTAAATCTCTCGTAAATGTAAATTCCTGTAGTGGGTTGGGGACAGAATGCTGACGGTGCTGGGGAGCAAGGTACATTTATGCAGATTTGGGTGCTAACCTGGCTTGGAGGCTTTGCCAGCTTCCCCCAGCGTCTCCTCTGTCAGAGAGTGTTGGCTCTGGGTGAATGGGGCAAGCGTCTGACAAACCCCCTCTTCGGAAGGATGCCCATGGACTAACAACCGTCTTGACCAGAGTGAGCAGGGTTGGGTTGGAAAGGGTCTGGTCTGGATACCCAGGGTACAGATTTAACTACGGTAACTGGTGTTTTAAAATGTAGACTTGTGTAAATTCTTTCTATATACACTCAGATTGCTTTGGGAATTATTAGACCTCCGATATAGAGGCTGCATTGCGTCTCCAGAACACCTGCGGGACTGAACTTTTCATTCACACACCAGAATGAATGAAAGATGAGATAGGAAACCTGAATAGAACAGAGTGGGAATGTACAAGCAGTGCCCTTTTGGTCTTCTAGGAGTATAATTTCCAGGTAAACTATATAAACCAGGAAAGCTAAAAGTGTTTTCCAAATTTTTGTGGAATTGGTAACAAAGAAGAACAATTACCTGTTTTGCAGTAGTGAAAATTTAGAGTATAGAAAGTTATTTGACCTATTCCAATATATTTAAAGGGTTTGCGGATCCTTTGGGTATAAAGAGATATCTTTGACTTCTGCACCTAATTATGGAATACATCCAAAAAAAGTTAGCTAAGAAGACATTATTTCTGGTTCCAGTACATGAAATGTATGTTTGACAATTTTAAAATGTATTTGTAAAGAAACATGTAATTTATTACTGCCTCCAAGGCATGAGGAGATTTATGCACTAGAAGTTTCATACAGGTTTTTGCTTGACGGTTGCTGTACTGTTCATGCAAAACATATGTACTTCTAATGACAACTTCTAATGCGCATTCTTTAAAATAGTCCTGCTTTTCAAGAGTTAAATTATGACTGTTTTCTGCTATTTATCTATTTATATTCACCAAAAAATGACAGATATCTGTATTTTTATGTGTATTTGCCTTTATAAATAATTTTCAATAAATATAAAATACATACTTATACTGTAAATATATTTTAAATAAATGTACAGAAATACCACCTTGCTATTATATTTTTTTCCTGATTTTAAAGGTTTTTTGTGTTATTGAAAGATAAAAAGTAACTGACAGCTTATTTCTGTGTCATCACTTGGTTCTTTAGAGGATTAAGACAGAAATGAAGCTCAGTAATGTGTTGGGTTTTTGACCTTTAATTATGCTAAAATGCAGTTGCCTTCATTATTTATTGCAAAATGAGTTTCTCAGTGACACTGTAACACCCTGATGCCCTTTGCTTGGCTTGTCCTTCCGCTGGAGCCTGGAGCATTTCTGCAGGAGCTGAAGCCCATTCTAAAGTTTCTTCTCACTGTAAATGAAAATGTCCTTAGGTTTCATATTGTAGAGCTGACATTAATGAATATCAGACATGTTGAACAGCTAGAAGAACTGCAAACTCAAGAAAACATGTGTCAGTTCCAAAAAGCCTCCCTTGGAACCTGATTGGCAGCCACAGCTCTGTGCAAGTAAAATCTTTGTTATTTCAGCACTGATCTCCTGGCTTTCTTGGACTTTATAGATAAGTAAACATGGGTCCTAACACTGAAATCAGTCTGTATAAATTGAAATCAGACCGTGAAAGAGACAAAGGACTAAAGAAAGAGCACGTAAAGCATATAAAATTGGGATACTTGGATCTTATATGCGAGGGAGGCTTTTTGTCATTTCTAGAACTTTTACTAATGTTTTAGCTCTTCGTCCTAGCGTACAACTTACAGACCCTGGGTAGCTGTATTTTTTTCTCTCCAAAAATTTACAGACATTAGTATTAAATAATTTTCTGACATATTTTGTCAGAAAATTAAGTAGCTGTTTCACACATCTCCAAAAATCAATGGCTATAAAAACTCTGCAAGGATCCCACTTCTGATGGAATGACTGCTCAGGATTCCCTCTGCCCCTGAAAAACAAGATACAGATTCTGGGGAAAATGTCTGCCCAGAGCAGAAGGTTTTGAGGAGGCCTGAAAAGATGGGCAATGAGCGACCATCCCTTAACACCAGAAGGGAGATTGCACCAACGCTTAAAGCTGGAAGCTCTATGATCCAATTGGATTTTAAACTGAGGAGAAGACAGAGCAGGGGAATACAATACAGACGGTGTAGATGAGACCTGGAAAAAGGCAATTAGGAGATAGGTACACTCATAGGCATTCATAGGTATTCATCAGCTGGCAGCTTTGAAACATTTTTGGTTTGGTTCGAAGTTTTGAGACATGGTGGATTTGTTCTTACTTTTAAGCAAGTGATGCTTACTATTTAGGCAGCCGCTATCAATTACTTGCTGTCCTGGTCCTTTAAATGTTCATTCATGTCATTTTCTGTCCACATTTTGGACTCAACGTTGCTGACATTAATCTAGATAAGAAATGAAAGTTGGAGAAAGTGGAAACTTCCTCTCAATTTTAAGTTCACTAAGTAGACAGCATTGTGTATCTTGTGTTACATTCTAAGGTCTTTCTTAATTTTTTTTTTTTAGCCCATGCTTTTATGTAACACTGGTATTGATTTCCAGTGTGCCATACCCAACATGCACTGACTTGATGCACTAGAACTTCTTGTTAAACTTCTTGTTAAACTTCTTGTTATGCTTTTTATATCATCCAACCACAATGTAGAGAACAGTTCTTTACGTACAGATAAATATCATCCATTAATCCAAAGATAAATAATTATACCACACAATTTACAGGTTTTTGGGTTTTAATTCAAATTCAATTATAAGATATGCACCTATTATTTTCTCTGTATAATCTAAAACATGGAAGGATGATAGGGGAGTTGCCTTACCTCAGATTATTGATGGTAGCCAGAATTTGAGAGACTGTTTAATGAACTACCCAAGCATTTATAGCATGATTTAAGTGAGAGGTTATTATAACATTGTATGAAATATTGCAAAGAATTTTATTGGTGATGGCTTTCACTCTTTTCTGAATCTTCCTCCGTGTTGGAAAGTCTTAAGATCTATGTGAGAAATAAAGGAAATATGACTAACCCAATCTATTAGTATTTTACACTTGTGGCACAGACTACAAAAATAAAGGTTGCTGTCGTCAGGACACTGGGTTTCTGATCACTTCTGATCACAATCTTTACTTAGATATCTCGTGCCTAAGTACAAATACATGAGTCTGTGGGATGGAAAGAACTCTCAAAAATGAATTCTTAGTTTCTGTTTCAAAAGCTGACACATGATTTATGGTAATAGATTTCATAACCTTATGCCCAGATGTTTTGTCATCATATTTATTTTATTTTGAAACAAACATGTGATATTTCTAGAAATGCAAATTAGGCCTAACAATTTAACAAACTGAAAAGATGTTCTCTTCCCAGCAGAACAGAGACGATGATTTTAATTCTGTTCACAAATTGCCTGGGAAAACAGCTATTTCAGGCTACTTTCTCTTCATACCTCTGCTTTATCTCATGTTTCACACTGTTTCTTTTTAAACAAGAAACAAATCTGTGTGAAAAGGGAGAAATGGTTGTATTTCATAGGAGAGTGTATTTGCTTCTTTTAAACATACTAATTTGATACTGAGAAAGGATGAGTACTTGTATTAGGGAAGCTGGATAAAACAATTATCAAGGTAACATAAACTTTACTAATGGAGCACTTCCAAAAGCAGGGCAGTTGCTATTAATTAGGAAAGATAAATTTAATATTCTCATCATCTCATGTTGGAGGTACCACAATATCCTTTCCTAAAGCACTTGACAATTGCAAATGTACACCATTTCTCTTCCCTATAAAGTACCAACATCCGCTTTACATCCTTCCTTTAAATTGTCTGAGATTTTCACAATAGATACAAAGATTTTCATTTTCAGCCCTTTGCATTTCCTTCAAGCGCGTTACCTTTACTCTCCCTCATTTACTCTTCCAGCAGATCCATGCTCACTTCTGCTATGGCAGGGATGCAAATCACCATCCTGACTCAAAGTTTTTCATCCTGTGTATGTTATCACCTGAGCAGTCTTTCGTACATGGAGACAACATGTTTTAAACATCTACAAAGACTGTCGCTATCTTCTGTCTTCTCCTTCCTTAAAACTCCCTGTCACCAGGATGTCTACCAAAATGACAACAGCTAGGAGCAAGGGAACTGATACCCTCCCTGTCTGGTGAATCACTGTCATACAATTATGTCCTTGGGCTCCCCATCCATCAGTCGTATCTCCATGTTATCTGTTACCTTAGGATGTAATTAGGTGCAACATTTTTTCTGTAGCAAAGTTTATGTACAAAACACATGTCAGCTGTTACATTTGGGGAAAGCATGGAGCCAGATGACACCTTTATGTTGTACATTTTTCAGGTGTGGACCACCTTTTTTGTTCTGGGTTTGTACAGTGTCTTGTAAAATATTACTTTGAGTCCTGAGTGCAGCTTTTAGCTCAGCTGCAATGCAAATAGTTTTGGTAGCAAAATCCTTTCAATGAGATCCAATCCATTGGACTGGAGTCATGCAAATCCAGTTTGCATTACTTGGATGGGCTTGAAACTTCTTTGAGTTAAAAGCAATGGGCATTGGCTCATGAAGAATTACATGGCTTCTAATGTCTTCCAGCTTAAGGGCTTCCCAGCAGTAGACTATATGAACTGGCAAGAGGACTAAAAGCCTTCCTGTACACTGCAGTTCTCAGAACTGTACACTACATAAAGAGAGGGATATAGTGACCATGGAGAAATACAGCCAAAAAAATGTGGTGTATAAGTGTGAATGGGAAACTGGGTGAACCCAAGTCTGAGTAAAGAAAAAGTTTGAACCAAAACATCCTAGAAATTTCAGGGAGCTGGGAGCACCTCCAGTAGGCCTGTCTTTGCCCCGATGCAACAAGAAACGAAGCACTTTTTTTCCAGACACCAAGACAAAAAAAGAATGGGCAGCAGATGTGTCATTTTTCCCAGCTAAGCAAACTTCTGACGAACTGTTTCACTCTCGCTTTACAAAGAGGAAAGAGCAGAGCAGTACAATCCCTCTTAATGGGGTTGCAACTGACTCGCGGACCCTGCTTTCCAGGGGTGTGCTACCTTTTGTGCTCTTTCATAGATGGTTAGCACTAAACCCACTAAAACATTACCATCTCCAATTAAGTGAGAAGCCAGGGCCATATCACAGTAGTTCTTTGCTTCTGAATCAGTGGTCAATCCGTTCTAAGAAGACAAAAATACAGAATAAATATTGTTATTATTCTACATGTCCTGGTAGTATTGTTTCAATCTGTTGGCTGTAGGGTGTGTGAGACAGTGCACTGGTTAACATTGTAAAGGCTCCTTTCAGAACCTGGAAAGTTAGAGCATATATTATTTTAATGAAAGCATAGATTGTGGAGGCTACAACAAAATCCACAGGAAGATCCTAAATCCTCCAACACTTTGGATTTTTCAACAGCCTGGATTTGGATTGACCCTAATAATGTGTATATTTAGTGCTTAGAATCACATGTACAAGGTCCATAGAAAATACAATTTACCAGCTGTGCAAGTATTTTTCTAATGACTCAGACTCTCTGCTTTTTTGTTATTGTATGAAAATGTGATGCTTTTAAACTGAGCAGCATAAATTACATTGTTGCTTCTCTGCTGTAATATAATGTAACCCTTTCCCTCGGTTATATATTTTCAAGGGGTTTCATAGAGAGTTCTGTGTATCCAGTGCACCTCCTGGAGTTTGGTTATTCTCTGTCACCAGTTAGAGTGGTTTCCAGGCCCTTTTGCTGTCGTTTACTTCCTAATCATCAAAGATATAAATAAAATCTTCCTGTTAGCTACTTGTATCACGGGAGGCATGAGATGCCTCTGCCTTTGGATGTCTTTCTCTAGTTGGAGGGACACCTTCGATTCTGAAGTTCTCCATTGCTAGGGCAAAAAAAGTGTCACTGTCACAAAACATACTTTTTGCAGACTGATGTCATAAAATAAATTCCTTTATGTGGCAATTTAAGTAAGCTTCCTATGAGAGGAAACCTGGTCAAAAAGACCCTAACCCTGCATCTGAAGCAGTTTCTCTACAGTGAAGAATGTGGATGAATAAATAATTTGTTTTCAAGCGTGGAAGGTAGAAACTACTTTTTCTCATCATTAAGAGCCTCGTTGAGATAAATAGGATGAGGACATGACTGAGCACTGGGTGTAGTAATTCCAGGCAGAACTGAGTCAAAAGTATTACATTACAAAATCATCAAACATCAATTTTTTTGAAGTCTTGGCACAAAGATTGCACGGTACCATCAATCATTAAAAGGTACGTGCAAAATATAGCAAATATTGCAAGTAAAAGTAAAGCAAAATATTCCTCCATATGACATGCTCTTTACAGAGACAAAATGAAGATGACAATACAATAAATCAAAACATTAAACTGGAAGATGTATGGTGTTGCCTCCCATGTAGGACACATATGACCCATGACTTACTGAGTGTCCTGATATTTATGACACAACCTCCTTCAAGCAGGACTTTGTGTGGGTGAATCAGTTTGAAGAAGGGCTACAGGATCTTATTTTATTCTCACTGAAGTGTATGGCTGAAGTATCACCAGGAGGTTTGACTGTGCATTAACAGGTATCCAATACATACAACACAATCCTAAGGGCTAGTAACTGCTACCTTGTCAGCATGTGTACTTGCAGAGGCAATTTAACGTAAACTTTTGTTTATAATATACCACATATTGTCCTATAACAGCCCATCAGGACTTTTAGTGTAATTTGAGTTTTTCTAAAGTTTCAGCTCCCTGTTGTGTACATCTGTCGCTCTTTCAGGATGTTACAAGAAACTATCAATTATTTTTCTGCATAAAGTAATTGCAACAGTTTCAAATGAAACATAGAGAAGTGAACATAGTTTCTTATACTAGCAAAATAAATAATGGAGTTTAGTTTTCAATAAAATATTTAAAAAATTTAATAACTAATGCAAATATACATGTGTATAAACATAATTTTGAAACTAGGAAAAAAGATAATTTATGCTGTATTTTTTTATTGGAGAAAGATTTTTTATTGTCTTAGAAAATAATATTTATAAAATGTTATTTCCTTAGATATAGCAATACTAAAGTATTTATATTCTTTTAATTTCTTGCACTTCTGTTTAACTTAAGTACCATGTCCATACTTGGAAACCTAGCTTTCAATAGCAGCAAAGTATGTACATAATTAGTAATGGGGCCTTCAATCATTCTCCCTCTCATGTTCCACTGTTTTCCCGTATTCCAGCACAGTTATGTGCCCTTTAAGCTATTTTTATCAAGTGTGACAACTTTGAACTTGTTCCAAGACCATATTGCCTTAGATGTGACCTTCTGGTGTGGAAGTTAAATGTTCTCTGAAAATCTTGCATATAACATGTACTTCTCTATATTTACTCTTAATGTAATATCTTCAAAGAATACCAAAAAGTCAGTGAAACATGAACTTTTTCTATAACAGCCTTAGAGCCTGATCCTTTATACATGACTTCAGTAGGATTTACACATGTGTAAGGGCTGTGGACCATGTGTGCAAATATGGACACATGTTGTATCATATTAAGGTTCAATAATAGGGCTGGCCAGGAAACAAGGATTCTGTTTCGTGAAAAATTCTGAGGTTTTGGCATTCAGTTCCATTCTGATGCAGGGTGAAATGAAGACTTTTCAGTGTGTTTTGCAAGCAAGATAGTCCAAGAAGGAGACAGACACATCACTGGAGCTAAATAGTTACCTGTCGTGGTGAATCCCCACTTCAGACACTGCTTCAAATCTGACAACAGTGATTTAAACTTGAATGTGCCCTGGGGAAGACAAACTTCCTCACTACTACACTATGTGGTGTCCATAAGTAAGTGAAGCCTTTCCTCCTCATTTTGGCTAAAATTTCATTCTGATATTGAGGAGAGCAGCTCCTGTCCTCCCTCAGCTGGACACACAGCACTACATGATAAGCTTTTTTGCTTGTGGAGCATCATCTGGCCATGAGATATAGTGTGTGCCAGGGTATCCAGCTGTCACAAGGCAGGTGACAGGCCATGGTACTGTACTCTGCTACCTCAGTGGACTCTCTAAACCTGTGCCCAATGATATTCCATGACCAGCCACAATCTACTCAGTGGGCACTCATGAAGCAGGGTCTGGGGACCAATGGTGTAGGCAAAAGGGCTGGGTGTGACAGTTTTAAATCTCAGGTATTTTATAATGTGCTGCAGGAATTCCTGTCATTGGAATTGTTTGTCCAAGATGTACAGCTTTTCTCTGGATTTACAAGGAATCAGGTATTCAAGGGAGCAAATTTTCTGTTTGATGAATGGCGTTGGTTAGAAAAGAAATGCTGAATGGTTATGAACCCCATCAGTTCCTCTTTTCCTCTCAAATGAAAGTAAACGTTACTTGATTTGTTCCTTCAAAAGAGTACAGTGTTGGTAACTTTGAGACACATGCATTTGAGCCGTATCTGTATCACTGCGGCAGCAATATTGGCAATTTTTGTGTCCTAAAAATAATGCCNACTTGTTCCAACAGGTCCACGTCCTTCCTGTGTTGAGGACTCCGTAGCTGGACATTGTGCTGACTTGTTCTGCAGTGTTATTGTAGATAACGATAGTAAAGCAATTCTCACACAAGTTATATTTCCATGTGGATTACACTATAAAAATTAACTTCTTCAGGCTAGATATAACCTCTAGCAAACATTAGTTGATAATTTAGATTAACTTAGTATATATTTGAATATTTACTTTATGCAATAAAAACCTCAAAGAAACCTCAGCAACCTAAAGTGAAATTCTTATGGACAACTAGAACATATCTTTGCCTGTGGGCTGAAAAAGACATGGAAATGGTAGTGGATGCCTGTTTTGTTCAGTGGTTTTACTGTCTGCAAGCACTGAACTGTGATAATGATAGGAAACAGTTAAAACCAGTAAAGAAAACTTTCTAGAACAGGAAATGGCAATTGACTGATACTGCTTATTTAAAATTTTAACAGTTAGAAAATTGATGAACAGAAACAAAATCCAAATTTTCTCTTAGATTGTTTCCAAGACAATTGTCTAAATTTAATCTCTATGTTTGAAAAAACTCACAGACTATATTTAAAATAAAAAATGTTTGCTTTCTTCATCACTCACTGCTAGCATGACCCAAAACAAGTTTCTGGTACATTTTGCCTAAGGGCCAAAGTAATAATTTCAGTCTGAATGTAAAATACCATCCAGCAATCTGTCCTAGATCTTAACATAAGAATTGGCCAAGTAGACTTTTCTTCTGTTCTTTTTTATTAAAACAGTATTTCAAAGGGTAATTTTCCAAAAAAGAAAAAAAAAAGCAGGGAATTGGAGCTGCCTGTTTCAAAGATCAGATGATGGTAAGTTTTAACATTTATGTGGTAGCACCAAAGAGACCTGACCTAGTCAAGCAGAGGCAGCTTAACAGATGATATGAAGTGTAAAAGCTGAAGATCTGCTTCGGCGTGTCTGGTAAGTATTATAAGTATGGATTATTCCCACTTTGTAGATGTGGAAGCAAATCAGGAAGATCATAACTAGATTTAGACCAGGACTCAGTGTTAGAGATGGGATTAGAATTCAGGAGTTGATTGCTATCGAGTTTAGTTCATTAACTCAAACTGTGAGGCATGCTGCTAGATACCTGGCTGGCTGGGGGTCACCCCAGAGGCCACCCAGCCCTAACAGCCATAGCTCTGATTGCAGCATTTTTCAGCTCTCTGAACCGATCTGCTGCCTCACCGAGTGTGGGTCCTTGCTCACATGGTTATGCTGTAACAGGCCACAGCCAAAGTGAAGAATGAATTCTTCTCACAGCAGTGCTCAGGCTGAGCTGTTCCACCAAGGGTGTATTTTTGGCATTGCATTTCCTTACTATCCACGGCTTCAGATAAAAGTGAACCTGTGAGGCTACCTGCAATAGTGCCAAGCTGGTCATGCATCAGATCTCCCCAAAACCCATCCCAGTAGCTTTGGTTGCCCTGTGTGCCACAGCTCAGCTGGGAATGGCTGTGTCAGGGCGCATGAGCCACCTGTCCTTGTGGGGAAGAGTACGGTTGACACTTACGCAGACTCAAATCAGTAACACGATATAAATACCTTTTTAAACAAAAAAATCCATGACAAGACTTCAGGGACTGTAAAGCCTCCTGTTTGAAGGACAGAAAGTGTCAGTCTTGTGCTATTGGTCCACCAAGAGCGGCACGAGCAGCAGTGGTCTCCCAGCCATATAAAAGTGGAACAAGCAGAATGTCTTAAGACTACTTTTAAAAAGCTTGAGGAACTAAATTTGTCTTTATTTTGGTGTCGAAGTGTAGAAGCAAATGCCAACCAGAAGAGGGAGCGCATGTCAACTGGAAGTCTATTCCCAGAGCTCTACTGACTCAACTAATTATTCTGCTGACGAACGCAGCCATGTTGGCAAAATAAATAAAGAAGATAAATCCAGGCTTGCCTTCTGGAAAAGGTCAAAGCTGATCAGAAAGGAACTGATACTTACATATGCCATTGAACCGCCCTAGCAGAAGTGTTTCCGCATTTAAGAGTGACTGGATTTGCAGCAGAAACCCGTCACTCTTACGCTTTCATGTCCATCACAGCTCAAGCTCCTTGCTGTGCTTCTCCTACTTAAAGCTCACATAGGGGTCACTTATGTGTGTAGTATGAGTAATTCCTCCCTGTAAAGAGGCCATGACCATTAATTGCTTCTCTTTTGAACTCTATTCCTTCTTTTGCCCTCTTTTGGCTTTTCTTTATTTCTCCTGCTGCTCTGTTCTCCAGCTGTCCTTCCACCCTCACTCACCTCCTTAGGCAGCAGCACACAGAGAGGATGGGAAGCTGCAGAGGTCTGGCTGCCTGCGACACCCCTGCTGTTCTTGGGCTCACCCTGCTCACAGAGCAAGTACCAAGTGACTCCAGCCACAGCTGGCTGCAGCTGGGTCTGTTGGCAGGAGTGCTCTGCCCAGGGAGAGGTGAGGTTTTGCTGCCGCAGGACTCTTTCTGCCATTTTTTCCTGCTTCCTCTGACACTGGACCACAGTTCCAAGTAGTTATCTTGGCATGAGGGCTGCACAGCCGTGACCGTAAGGTGCCTCAGAGGGGATGCATGTGGGTAGCTTGGGAGCACTGATTGCTCCAAGAGGAACTTACCCTTCTCCCTTCAGTTTAGCACTCATTTCGGGAGGTTTCTTCTCCTCCCTTTTTAGCTTTGTCACCCTGCCTTTATTTTATGTAGCTCTCTCTTGTTTTCCCCCACTGTGGCTTCTTACGCTCTTTCTCTGTCCCCTCTAACTCTAATTTTTCGTTCTCTTTCTCTGTCACAATCTTTATCCTCCAGTCCTTATTTTCTATTGTTCTTTTTATTAGTTTCCTTTCCCTGGCACCCCATTTTCCTTCTTTGACTATCCTCTTCTTTGTTCTTGCTCCTGCCTCTTGATCCGTTATCCCATAACCAAGGTGCTACCTCACATCTTCATCATATTCTGGTAGGATGGATATTTCCTTCAGGTCATGCCACTTAATACGTCTTTCCTTCCTTGAAGGGAACAGGCTCTGATCATGTTTGCAATTATTTTTTTTTAATGGTTCCAAGGAAACAAGATTTGAGGAATATTAACTCAACAAATTATTTTCTCGTTAACATTTGTTATATTCACTTCTTCTTAAATAGTCATTGAATTCTTTTATAGTATATTTCAGTCTTAACAGCAATTAACTAACGTATAAACAATAACTTAAGAATCATTAAAATGAAATTGTAAAGCTTATTTTCATTGGCAGTTTTCCTGATAAGTTATACGTCTGCACATAGAAACTAAGAAACTAGGTGTAAGTACTCATTATTTTGTGTTTTAAAATCTGTGCTACAATGTGACTTTTTGCAAATAACTATTTCACATTATTATTAAAAAATAATGTTGCAAATTATTATTTTTTGTCCATTACTGAACCAGAACAGGAAAGCTATTTTCTTTCCTATATTATTAAGAACAGAAGAGATATAAGTGACAGTTTTATTTACATACTATAATGGGACAAGAGACCATTAGGCTTTACATGGTATAGAGTAAGTAATATTATTCTTTTCCATCTTTTTTTTTCTTTCTGAGCCGCTGAGCCCTTGATCTTTTTAAACAACTCTAGGTCAAGTCAGCTATCTGAGGAATAGTTTGCTAGAGAAAACAAAAAAGCAATGGTGTCTGACAGTCTTCAAATGCACTTTGTACCTTGTTGTTTTAGTGTCAGCTATTGACAGATCTAGTTGGGGAAATTTCTAGTCCTATCAGCAACAACAATTCAATCTTCTATAGCACTTTTCACATCAGAGCACATTACAAATAGCATTATCATCCCTCTGTTGATAGTACAGGAGGTTGGGGTAGGGATAACTGACAGGTTATAGGTAAAGGAAAGATACAACTGGAGGAAATAAAACTCCAGCAGAAAACAAATATAAAATTATGTCTTTTAGTGACATGTCCCCCACAAAAAAAAGTTATGTGAAGAGCTTTGCTGAAATTCCCCATCCTTCGATCTTGAGATACAGTTGCAAAAACAGTGAAATTAGGGTGACTTTTGCTGACACCGTTTTGGATTAGTCAGGTCTTTTCTTTCTTTTTTTTTTTTTTTTTTTTTTTTTTTTTCTAAAGTACAAATTCAGTCCCTAAGGAAACATTATCTCTCTGCCACACAAGTGGTAAATAAAATCTACAAATAAATTCTACTATTTCCCCAAATGTATAGGATACAAAAAAATGTATTCATTAGTGTGAGATATAAAAATGTAGACTCACACTTCTGAAATCTACGGCTGTTCCTTTCACACTTGTGCCAAAGGCAAACAAACATAATTCTCCCTGGCAGCTGGATGACATTCCAAACAACCACCACATTAATTCACTCACCTCCATCAGCCTCCGCCTGCAACCTGCACAGCTTGCTGCCAGGAAGCCTGGCAATAAATTCCAACTCTAAATACCAAACAAGGTAGAAAATACCATACAATGCATTATTGCAAAGGACAAAATGGGCTCGCTCGATAGGGATGCCGACGAAGGGGCTTTTGGAGTTTCCCTTATTGCACTTGTGGAGGTCGGCAGTTGTCACAGAAAATACAGGCTTGCACTGGCACTTGAAGTGTCATTTTTTCACTCAAAATTTGGCTTGTTGTGTTAGTGTTTGATTAAAACTAAGATTATGTATGTTGATGATTTGCAAACTGATGATAACATGGGATGTAATTACAAGGGATCAAGCCTGGAATTTTTGTGTATTCAACTGCTTCTGGAGAAGGGTGCTGTGGACACCACGATGCAGCTCTGCAACACCTGTTGGTGCAGAGATTCTTATTTTCTCTTCATAAAAATGTATATGATTGTGGATCAAAGTACCAAATAATAGCACCATCTATGGTACATATATATGTACACAAAACCATTCCACTTTTCTCTTAAGTTGTTTTTCTTTTAATTTCAAGATGAAAACCGAGAAATAAAAGTAATTCTTTTCTTGGAGGAAACAGAGTGCACCTCTCTTACCTAAGAGCAGCTGCAAACAAAATGGCCACTGTCTCAGGAGGCAGATAATTTCTCATTAAGTTAAAGATACAGCATGCAATGAAGGCAACACATACAGAAAGCTTTTCAAATATGGGCTATTTTGATGCTTTTTCTGTTCACCTTTTTCAGGAAAGTTGTGTATTCTGAAATAAAATGAATGCAGTAGGTTAGTTTTGTTTTTCCTGCAATGATTTTGAGGAGTTTTAGGAAGAACACACAGCAATCTAAAAATTTCCCAAGTTCTCAAATTGTTACGAATATGAAGATCTGGGCCAGAAAATGCAAGGGAACACCTGTAAAAAAAAAGGTTGTGGCTCATTTGGCTAAAGATTGCACTCAGCACATAAGAAATTCTGCACATTAGGGCCCCAGCCAAAAGTAAGTGGAGCAAATGGGAGGGTAAAGGGATAAAATAATCGTCAGAAGTGTAACAGACACTTCTGATCACAGAAAAGTTTTACTTTGTTTTGGGCGAAGTTACTGACAATAATTCATGCAAACTGCTTCCAACCATGTTAGTTTTACTAACTTTGTGTTAGTTCATTGCCTTTAGGGATGGCAAAAAAAAAAGCTCTCTCTGTTTGATTAGTCTTCTATCTTGACTTTATCTTTTTAGAGTTTTGCAAACCTGATAAAAATACAGGAGTTCACACAGAACAATTTATTTGGATTTCAGCCAAACCTTTGATAAAATTGTGTGTCATGAGCTTCTGTATCAGCAAAAGTAGCTCATTTTTTGAACAATAGGATAAGTAGTTCTTTAAAACATATTTTACACCTTGGAGAAATGTTATAGTAAGGAAAACCTTATACCCTGTAGATCTATAAATTATTCATGTTTTCTTTGAGTGAACACCTACTCCACATTACACCAATTACTTATTTTCAGTGCTTCTTTTTGTAGGGGTAGAAGGGTCATTCGTATGATCCTCACTTTTCTTGTTCTTTTTGAAGTTGTTCTCCACCTGTAGGCTGTTTATTATGTCAAGTGGCTGTAGTTTCTGTAGAACTAGAGCTACAGTGAGATTTCCAATAGAAATTGAATTCAACGCCTGTTTATTCCTCCTTCCAAATTCTAATTACACTACATTTCCTGCCACTGGACGCTTGCCTGGGACAGGTTTTCATACTGTAGGGTACAAACTGTGCAGATGCCTCCCCTATTATTAGTTTTTTTACAGCATAGTTGAAAACTTTCCCTATGTAAGTTTGATTTCTCGCCACTCTCCACTAGGACAGCTGCTTTCCAGTTACATGGTGCTCTTCTTTATAACTTTCTTAATCTCGGAAGAATTTAAACTGTTTTGTGGACTTCCTAAAATATCAGTGTAGGCTGAGGAGCGTCAGGGTCAACAGGTCTTGCTCTAATGACTAACTAGACAAGGACTAAGTGCTGCAGTCCTTTCACATTTAAAACTCCTGTTGACCTCAACGAACCATAAGGAGATAGTTTTAACTGTCTCCACCTCGAAAAGGCACTGGGCAAAAAGGAATGAAGACAAAATAGCTTCACTTTAGGAATGGCTGAGAGAAGTATACCTTAATTTACACTTGCAGGTCTTCCAGTGCTTCAGGGTTTTTTACATTCTGGCTGCTGAGCTTTAAGTGGCTTTACATTCCGCATCTTTTAAAGTTAATTTCTTTTTTAAGAAATTATGCTCTTCTGCTGTATTTTTTCTCTGCCTTCTTACTGATGATTTACAGTCTGAACTCCAGAATAGGAGCTGCTTTTGGTCTGGGGGGATGGTGATGTTCAGTTTTGAAAAGTCTCAAGATTTTATCTTGAGTTTCAATATTTGCTTCTTCCTTTATAACTGCCATTCGTGATGTGAATGAACCCGTGACCGCTTTAAGCTTCTTTTTCTTTAAGTGTTTTTCTGCTGCTCACATTTGTAACATCTGAACATACAAACACAAATTTGATAAGAGGTTAGAAGTTTAAAAATTCCATCTTATTTTTCCTGGCACTTAAGATTTTTAAGCCAGTCTCGTTATTTGTGATGGCTGTAGGATGCCACTTTTAGGGTTAGCAAAGCTATATGTTTCAAGAGGAGTTTGAAATCAAGGGATTTAACAGACCCTTAAAGAACACCTGACAAAACAAAACAAAACAAAACAAAAAACAAAAACAAAAAACCCCAAACAGACTTTTAAAAAATGTGCTTGTCATTCTTTATTAACAGAGGCAAAATTAGGATCCTTATTTTTCATTTTCACTGAATTCCTTTGTACTTGTTCACTTTACAGGTCAAAAATTTGTTTTTTCCAGCTGCCAACCTGCAGCTTCCACCTGAGATTTGAAAGTGCAAAATATTCATTCTGCCTCGTGGGTCGTTGCTGGTAATAAAGATTCTGCAATAGGAAATCAGCTGACAATTTTGTTGATGATGTGCAAAACAGAATAGAAGCCAGCTCACCCTCCCCGAGCTCCCCAGTTCTGTGGTGCTAACAATAGTAAAAGCAGGCTTTTGGTCAGAAAAGTGAGCAGCTCTAATTCCAGGGTAGGCAGGGAACAGCTTTGTTGAGGAAGAGCGTGTGCCTTCACACAGCAACTTTGCTGCCCCTAACTCTGCTTTAAGCCGCTGGCACTCAATGCTGGGGCAGGGCTGCGCTCCAGCAGAGGTGCACCCCCAGCCCCAGCGTCACCAGGCTGGGCTCCTCGTTGCTGGAGGGAGAGGAAAACCAGAGAGAGCTACCAGGTTGTGGGTGGTGAAGTCCATCAAAGGGAAGTGCCAGTGGAGACAAGACGTGTGTTGCTCCGTTGGAGCTCTCCTGGGCAGCTGCATGACGGCTGAGATTAGCTCCGTGAAAAACAGGAGTTGGTATTTTGCTCTCTTCCTGTTCCTAATAAAGAAATCACAACCACTTTAAGAAAGATGTGTTCCTCACCCAGGTTTGCTTTTCCTAAATGATCCTCACATAAAACTTCATCTGTATCAAAGAATCTTAAGAGATTTTGAGTCAGTTGTGGCTCTGTCTCTTACTTCTCCCCACAAGAGAGGGAGAAGAAGGCACAAACTGGGACTATGAGTCTAAGTTTGCTCACAGTCTGTTCCTGGGGAAGAGCAACTGCATGCATGAGCAGCTTGCAACCCCTTTCAAGGTTGAAATCCTGCCTGTGGCAAGGATTAGTTTAGTGAAAATGCATAAATAACATGGGTTTGTCTGTAATAATACATTCAGGTGTCTGACTCAGTATTATTACCAAGAATAATTAACTCAGCAACGGAGAAAACACACACGTACACAAATGAGGTGCTGATATTCATGAGATAAATTTAATTTATCACAAACTGTCTCACCTGCCTTCTGATCTGTATACCATCTAGGCCCCTGATGTGAACCAGCCTGAAATACATTTAGAACCCAATAACCAAAAATAGAAATTGCCAAATAAAGGTTTCCTGTCCTCTTCAGAAGCTGAAGAAGCACAGGGCTCGGATGAAGTGGTATTTAGTGTTGCATTTGGGAGAGGTTCAATGCAGGAACAGTGTAGAAGAGGGTGAGCTCTAGAGATAGCAGAATGCAAAATTATGGCATTATGAAACACGGAGCAGCTATTTTGGTGTCATTTTAGACAATGCTTAGATGGTAAAATGTTCTCTAGTAGGTTGTATAATTTCACTCATGCAAACTCAGTAGCCTGATTTTAGAAGACAGTGAAAGTATATTCAGAATAAAATAATATTTAACATTCTGATGATGATTTTTCAGGACTGTATTGTTACCCCCAGCATTTTGGAAATAGTTTCATTGGTAAACCCAGTAAAAAAATCACAGATGTCTGTCAGTGAAAGAAATTAGCTTTATCCAGTTTGTTTCTTCCTACAAAAGTCGACAACCGTATCATTCCTCTTGGACACTTGCCAAATCCTTCTGGATAATCGGATAGAGATGCCTTGGAGTTGTGAACAGTTGTATTTCTGCTGTGAACCTGCAGTAGCTCTGTTTTATTTGTTTTCCAGTGTAAATGCCTGGATTTTCTCTTATTCTTCCTAGTAGCGTTTACTGAATATGGTTCGGTTCTTTGTCAGCTTGCAATGCAATGAAGCCATACGAAGTGACATTACTGGCCACAGGAGGACAGCTGGAGAGATTAGCACATGTTTGGCCCTCAGATATCTGCTGAGCAATCTAGGTTGTAGCAGGAGGAAGCATCCTCCTTGCAGCGGGCAAGAAGGGACAGTGGTGGGTGCAGAACTTCTTAACAAATAAGGTGAAAAAGAGGAACTCCTCTCTGCTTTCAACAGAGAAAAAGAAAACCTTTGCTTTGCTTCTGAAAATATTTATGGAAAGGAATAGAAAGACTAACTAGTGGATGTGCATTTCCTGTTACAGAGCTACAGCCCTGAGTCAGGCAGCACTCCTTCAATATCAGATGACAACATTGGGAATTTTGCTCTAGTAAGGCTACAGATTTGGCCTATTAAAAATGACTAGACTATCCTTTAATTTTCAATTGGCTTTTCCAAGCCAACTTCTTTTTCTTGTTTACATTCATGTAAATCCATAGAGGAAGTAAGATGAAGTCATTAGTCCCTAGGTTACACCATTGTAAAATTTTGTTTTTCTAAATTCCATGACTCAGCTTTTAGGGACTTGTTTTGTTATCATTTTCACAAATGTTCTGAATCCCAGGAAAGTTCACTACCTGGCAGTCTTCTTTTCTGGAGGAGTTTAATGCTGAAAAGGAATCAAAAACCACTTAGGAGGTTTTACTTGAGACTACAAATATTGTGGAGGCAGAAGTTTTGCCAAGTGGTTAGCTGGAGGCCAAATTCTGCAAATCCTAAAATCGCATGAGTATTTCTTTCTACTTGAAAAAAACCTCATGATTTGAAGGACGGCTCATGTGAATAGGGATCTGCAGGATTTGGCCTTTTCTAGCAAGGCCAAAATCATGGTTTTGCTGTATGTAGTTAACCTGCATTTTTTTTAAAGGCATCCCATCAGGAAAGTGGAAACAGATTTTTTCTTAACTAACTGCCTACAGTTGAATTTAAAAATGCTGCCCTTGTCAGAGGTTAAACTGTTCCCTGCCTCATTCTTATAAGCATTTTAAACTATCTGCATTAAATACTGTAAATAGGAAATACAAGGAATGAGGGCACAATCTAAGCACTAGAAAACGTAAAACAAAAGGGCAGTTTTGTTGTCCTTATTAAAATGCATAAAAATTCCATCCAGCTGCTTGTGTTTAAGCAGTACAAAGTATGATTTCACACCAAAAGAACAATTTATTCTGTGAATTAAAACATTTACAAGGCCTTATTAATAATGGTGAGCACTTACACCCATGAGCAAATTCAGTGGCTGTATGCACATGATTAAGTGCTTACTAATGCAGATAATGCTGCTAAACTGGGGTCAAAAGTATATAGAATAATTAGACATGGTTCTGGCTAGAAATTAATCCTAGAAAAGCCCAAAGATCTGAACCGCTGCAGTAAAATAAATGGGGGTGTGTATAAACAGAAGTTGGGTTTGAGAAACTGAGCCCAGTTTCTAATTTCCATAGCATCCTTTTCTATCTTGCTGCAGGATTAAAAGTCTTGCAGCTTAGACCTACCTCTGTTGCTTACTTTCTCAAAGGTCTCGACTCATTTTCTGCATGGAGAGAGTTGGAACTTCTTCTCATGAGGGTGCAGCTAGAAATGTTTATACACACGTCACTGAACCTATTGTGCCTCCTGTCCACCCTCTCTCAATGTCAATATGCTCTACCTAACATGATCAGTAATGCAGCAGTGTAATTAGCTACAGAGATCTAACTGTGTGTTAATAAAAGGCCTAAGGAAAACAACAAAAAGTGTCTTCCAGCAGGAGTGCCTGTCTAAACACTTGTTTCCAACCTCCCAGGTCTTACATAAAAATACAGTGCATCTCTTCCCTAACAATGCCTATAAATAAATGGGCACAGACTTCAGTCAATTTTCACTCTTTTACAAGTTGCTTACTGGTTTGTTATTCTGCTTTTCTTCTACTTATTTAATTATTTCTACTTTTCTCTGTCTTGTCCTACACTTTAGTTTCTTCAACGTTTCTAGATTTCTTTTGCAGAATTTGCTGTATTTCCATTTCCTTACTAATTTTCTCCTTTTAAATTCTGCAGTTTACTCCATTTTCAGTTTACATGTTACTTCATTTCCTCTACCTAGCAACTGGTTCTTATTCTATATGCCCCTTTTCTTCTGTTCCACTTTTTGTAGCCTCTCTGTTAACTGCCCTTGCTTTATTTTATTCACCTCTGCACTCTTCTTCTCCCTGGCCCTACCCGTTATGTTTATATCCTACCTGTACTTGTTTATATTCCACCTGTAATGTATGGAAATATCTCAGGCAAGGCAAGGACAGAAGCTTCTCTTATCATGTTCCCCTGCAATGTGTGTGACAAGATACAACTGTGTGAGGAATGGCAGAGAATTTCCTTTAACATGGCAAAAATTGTGAAACTTCTAAGAGACAGGAATCTTTTTTGGTAAGTAAATGAGAGAGTTTGAACACTAGCCAGAAACTGTGATGCACAGGTACAGGTAGAAAAAGCTGCTTTTTGAGGGGGCTTGTGAAGGCAGCAAAGAAAAATTGTGTCCAAATGAAAAAAAAAAAAAAAAGACAAAATCATGAAATAGGTAGCAACAAACTGGGACTGACTGCAAGCACTTTTCTGGCTCTGCGGTGCATTTTACAGCAAAAGTGCAATAACCCCTAACGAGAAAGCCCTCACCTAAGAAAAATCCAATTTACCAAAAGCAATTTTAAAAAATGGCTCTATGTTCTTTGTATTTCTTCAGTGCCTTCACAGTGCATCTTCCCTTTTAACTTTCTTATGTTTTTCTCTTTTGAGATGTTTGCTCTCACAATGTGCAACGGTCACTTCTCCTGCTTTTCTCCTCTGCCTTTTGTGTGCTGTCCCTCCCTGCCTCTCTGGATTCCTTCTATCGCTCTTTCTCCTTCCTGTGTTCCTTAGTCTGACTCTTTGTGCACTCTCTTTGTATTCATCTTTTAAACCAGATGTTTCATCATACTTTCATCACCATAGAGGTCTTGTGCTAGCTGCTTCCCACACTACAAATTATATATTTATGCTCTGCTGGCATAGCTACAGCCTTCACCCACATGCACTCTCATTCTCTCCTGTGCACACACATTGCACCAGCACTTCAGAACTAAAGCAAATATGTGGATACATGAAGATTTCCCCAATATGTGTTTGTACTTGCAGGCTCCACAAATCTATTCAAAGCCTACTTACAGGCTCTATGCCAGACCCAACTTATGTGAGAACTGTAATACAACCTCCTACTGAAACACATGTTCAACCTCTCTTCAGCACATGTACCCCACTTTCTTCTAGATCACTTTTCCACACATGCACAGAACCTCTTTCTCACGTGTTTTCTCCTTTCCTAATTCATCCATCCTCAAACGACTTCAAAATTAAGAGGTTCAGGTTTTGAGTGATAAGGGATCAGCTAGACAGCAAGCAGTTGGGTGAGAGTTGTGGGGGAGAAGGTCTGCTCCTCCAATTTTTAAGAACTCTCCTAGTTTTCTCAGGAGAGGGGTTTTTAGGTTTTTCTTCCTGAAAGGAACAAGAGACATCTTTCTTTTGAAAAGTAGGATCTTGGTAGCACCTTACTGAGTAACTGCCCTGGACTAGTATCCTTACTTGGTCTTAGGAAAAAGCTCATTTGGCTTTTCAGAGGACATTATTTACAACATGGTTTTGTCATCCTTGTTTTTAGGCTTTTGTGCTTGCCCTCAGACATGTCAGAAGAAACTGAAAACTAAGAGGCAAGGTTTACCAAAGCAATGCAAGGAAGGATAACCATAACTATCAATTCTTACGTGACTAATCACTGGTGTGTATCTAGTACAAAGCTACTAAACCCTCTCAGGGCTGGCAAAGTGGCACAGAAAGGCTCACACATTCCTCAAAGAGTCTGATTTTATCAGGACTTGGGAAAAAATATTTTACAGGTAATTCCCCAGGTAATCTCACCTCCTCTTCTCCACTCAGATAAGGAAAATACAGCCATCGGACTGGAACAGTTTTTTTCAGTCTGCCTAATGTACTGAAGGTCAGCAGAGCACTCGGCCTTGGAGCTACATCTCTAATCTGTATCGTGTGGGAAGGTAAGGCAACCACTTACAGAGGTCGTGGTTCTCAGTCTGGCTGGGCCCTTGGTTTACGTGACCAGTGAGCCAGACCTTCAGCATGTAGCACACACCAGCTACTCAGTGAAGACACTGTGTTTCAAATTGTGCTTTGCCAACAGTTCTTCAAAATTGTGACTCTTGGCCTCTACAATGTTCCCCTTGCTTAGCTCCCATGAGACTTTCCATTGATGATCACACACGCACTTACAAGCAAGAACTTGACTGAAGTTTATCAAACCTGTCTACTGCCCTGTGCTTTTTCTGTTTGGTGCCTCCACCACACAACGAAACCATGTGATCCAATCCACACATGCTGCCTTCAGCCCTCAAGCTCTTCTCAGGCTCTTCACTCAACCTAATACCAATCTAGCTTGCTCCTCAGCTTCACTGGGAAATTTTTACAAGGGAAAAAAAAGGAACTATTCAGCTCTTCAGACTGCATTTAGACATCCTGGTGTGTGGGTAATTGGTGTACCCCAGGACTTGGTTCCTCAGACCAAAACTTGGAACTTGGTTAAAACACAAGGTAGCTCTCTTCTGCACCAGGTACCTAAGTTTCCTTCTGGTGGAAATAGAGGTACAATAGAGCTGAGGAGGAAAATGATGTGTAGTGGAAGGCCACCTTCCTATGCAAATATGTTGCTTGCTTAACTTCAGGAGCTCCAAAATGTTTCCAGGGCCACCAGGAGGTAACCTTAACTCATCATGCCAGCCAGGAAAGATGTCAATGCCCATCAGCAAGCAATGTTGAAAGACTTGCATCTTACTTGTGCCCCGGGAACCTCAGAGAGTTTTCTGTCTTGAAATAAAGTAGGAGTAGGAAGTAGGATGGACTTGGACAGCAACTCTGAGACCCGGTACTTGTCTTACAGCCAGCTATGGCCAGCCTTTGGTAGCAATTGGACTAAACCATCAATTACATGTTTGTTTCATTTCAGAATGAAATACCAGCCACCTTCTAAACATCTCGTTATTATTTGCATAAAATGATGTCACATCTTTTTTACAGTCACCTAATTTCTCTCATGGTAAGCAGTTTCCAGGCTGGTTCACCTGTATGCCAGTTATGCCACGGAGCAGACTCTTGCTCAGTGGGTTTTGTTGAGGGCTTGATGCTGCTTTGGTTACTGCAGGTTTTAAAACCTGCATAGTAGCTGCTTCCTCCTGTATTATGTATGTGAAGAAGCTGGTACACACCATGTCCCTAAAGTTTGATCTCACAGAAGGTCCTGTAACATTGTTTAGTCTCGTGTTAAATAATGTGCAGGAGCCTAGGACGTGTCTACACTGCTGATGAAGAAACTTCTGCCTGAGCCAGCGTGGGTTGAAAAGCAGTAGAAATGTGCCTGAACAAACGAGTTCTGCCTTACGCCATCCTGCTGCCAGACCCTGTCTAGCTCATTTGCACAGCAGTGATCTGTGCCATGCCAGCTTGCTGACGTGGCTCACTACAAGCCCAGGGATCTCTGCTGGGCTCAAGGTGGAGACAATGCTAACAAGTATCTGACTCCCAGGGAGTGGTGGTGGGCAGGAGGAGGAGATGCAGGATAGGGAAGGAAAGCTATCTGCTGTCTGCCTTTTTCCATTACATTCTCATTTTATATTATCATCATCTTATTTACATATATTTGTATCAGTTATGTTTATTCTTTTCCACACTGTTTTCTCAGCTCTCTCTTATGCTATTAGGAGAAATATCTACTGATATTTCTTCCAAGACTCTTGAACATGTGGGAAACCCTTGGTACAGTTACTGGAGAAAGATGCTATAGTAAGAAAACTACTTCAATATGATGCTGCCATCACATCTATTAGCAAACATAATCCACACATTTAAATGTAACTACTACAACTGATAGGAAAACATATAATATGATACTATTGAAACAGGATTGAGGCATTGCACTGAAAACAGAAATACCCCATTGCTTTTGTTACCAACAGGATAAAGCCACGCACTGGGAAGACTGTCGCGATACTGCTGCAGGTATATGTTTAAGGGCAGAAAGTCATAAACAACTTTTAACAAAAGCTTCTGACACTGCAAAATTAAACTACTTCTGTATACACGGAATTAATTTTTAGACAGAGCAGTCCTGCAGCATGGAAATAGGGAAAACAAGCAAGAAGTACTCTGACAAATAAAAATCCAGCTATATACCATTTTTAACCAGGGATAAAAAAAGTGAGCCTCTGCCCNTTTTTTTTTTTTTTTATTCTTATACAGCTGGTTTTAAGTCAGAGATTTGGAAAATATCTGAAAACAATGTTTGCAAGGAAAAGATTTACAAGTGCCTGTGTCTAGCTTTCTGATAGGGTAGCCAGACATCAGGGAAAAACTTTGCTTGCTTCTCAAAAGTATTGGAGCTATCAAGACATATCGGGTATAGAAGATAGTACATGTAAGGGCACCTGGGTAACTGAAAATAGAAACTCTTGAGAATAAAGCAGAGCCATTTTGGAAGAGAAGTCTGTATCTGGAGAGCCGGAGGCACAACAAACTGGCCAAACTATATCAAGGATATCCAGGAGCCTGGTGAGCAGATGTGAGACATGTGGGGAAATGTGGTCCAAACTGCAGAAGAGACTGTGAAAAATTGCAGCATCCCTAGCAGGCCTTGAAGCATAGTAGGAATGGACCTTTTGAGAAAATGCACTACAAGAAGTTCCAGTTTTGAGCTAGAAGTTACTTGCACAGTAAATATTCACACATCTCTTGAAAAAAAAACCACCTAAAAAACCAAAGTTAAAGCGCTGTCACAGCTGAGCATAACCTTATCCCATAATACTTCGGTTTTGTGCTGCGTATTGTGTCTTGAGACTGATTCTCAATTGAGAGGCAGTAACTTAACCCAGGATTGTGTTAACTTGGGTGGTTACAATCACATGAACACAGTGTGAAACTGTATCTCCACAAAAAGCAAAGAAAATATACAGTCAGCCATTCCTAAATAAAGAAATACAGATTCCAAGAGCCTGAACAGCATCCTGAGGCTGCACACAAAATGTTGTCTGCGTATTTCTGCATCCATAGCCCCAGAATCAGTGTCACTATTGGGGGTCAGAGGATGAGAAAGAACAGTGCATATGAAATGAAAAGATGAGAACTCACTACCAGCAAAAATTTAACTGCCCTCTAACCAGGAGACCTTGTTGTAACCAGGGATCTCCCCTGTGATCTTGAAAGAAACTCAGGGCATTGAAGAAGTAAATTCTTGTTGACATAACACAGCAATGGGCAAGCATGTGTTTCCCTGAGACGTTATTACAACACCAGGACATTGGCATTGCTATGAGGGATAGTAAAATCTACCCCAACAGAGATATGATCAGTACCAAATTGAGAAACTTCAGCCACCGGAAGGACGGAATATGAGACAGCCTTTTGGCACTATCAGAAGATAAACACTCATTAAACTCCTACGGGGTATATCCAAGACCCTGTGCTACGGCACAGTGTGGAGCAACACCTCTCCAAGCCCTGAAGAAAATACCTTAGATCCCACACGCAGTTAGGAAAAGAGAGAGATGAGTGTGTTAAAATACGTATGATGCTGATGACTTTAAGACCTCAAGGGCGTGTAACAGAATGCTAAGCACATAAATTGGCCGTGGCATTTGCACTTAATTTTGGTATCTCAAATAAAACCATCAAATGGGTCACTAGCACAAATATGTTTCCCATGGGGACATAGTCACGGGCTAATTTACTGTGTATAACCTGTCCATCCTTACCCTGTACTGTTGGCTGATATCAGTAATATCTGTGAGCTGAAGGCCCATCTATGCTGCTACATCACGAAGTAAAGACAATACTGGTATCAGCAGCAAGACCTACATCAGCTTTAATCTAAATAGTTCATGCAACAACGGTGACTATGCACAGGAACAGGGTTTAGCACAAGCTTCACTAATCCCCCAAGGGGGGAGTGGCTGCTTTACGTAGGTGCCTGTGCAAGTCACAAATTGCTGATGACATTGTCTGAAGTGGTGTGAGGATGCTTACTCATACTCCAAAATGAAGCGTAGAGTGACTTTGAGGAGGCACTTCAGTAGAGAAGACAGCACACAAGACTGAAGGAATCCTGCCAGGCTATTGAATTGTCTTGACTCTCTCGCTACGCGGGCTTGAAAACTGAATGATCCCAGACATTCGTTGTCATGTGAATTCAGAGAACTCTGCCTCTCTGAGAGGGGATGCCCAGCTCCAATGCAGTGTGGAAAGGTGGGGAGACAGGTCTGCTGTTGGTGTGCACCTGGTTGGAGGCACCACTTTCTCTCTTCTCTTTTTCCTTATTCAGTTAATTCGTTGTGGAGTGGAGCACCTGAAGGTCAGCCTTTTTGCTCCACTAAGGACTAAAGCTGTTGCACACAACGACATAGAGAGACTCATATAAGAGAGTCAGGAAGTGAGGGGAATTCCTCCCTGCACCCACGTTCAGCTATGTTCAGCCTGGACACAGTTTAGTTCTGCATAATAATGTTAAAATCTCTTCTGAAAGAATTTATTTCTACTTCTAAATTACTCATAACATTCAAAAATTTTACTTAACGTCAACCTGTTGAATGCAACCCCTCAATGGGCACTGCAGCCACAAGGGATCCTAAGGGTGTATAGCCAGGAGCACTTACGAAGAGTGAGGAAGATGATGTGACTGCTACATTTAGTATTGGTGGGACTCACAGTAGACTGGAGTCCTTTCCTGATGTTTACGATCCATAGAGGATGCTGATAGATTACACAGATTCAGGAGAAGAGCCGTGGGACTCATTAAAGAATCTGAAAACATGTTTTGTAGCAATATACTCAAAGAGTTTAATCTGTTATTTTAAAAAAGAGAAGGCTAAGAGATGAGATGATCACAGACCATAAGTGTCTATGGCAGGGATATGATTTTGATAAATGAGAGTTAGTCTAGCAGACAAAAGCATAATAAGTTTTAATTGCTGGAAGCTGAATCAAGGCAAATTCAAAATAAAAATAAAGCACAAAAATGTAAGGGCAAGAATAGTTGTTCCTTAAAACAATTCACTAAGGGTTGCTGTGGGCTCTCCGTCACTGGAAATATTTTAATTGAGATTGGCTGCTTCTCTAAACTTTTTGCTCCAGTTCAAACAGGAATTAATTCAGGGAAGTCCCATGGCTTGTATTATAAAAGAGGCCAAGCCAGATGATCACAGTGGTCCCTTCTGACTTTATAATTTATGAGCTCTGATATAATCAGACCCTAGCACAATATAGCCATAGGCAAAAACACTTCCTATTCATCACAGATTATCCTGAGAAATGTTAACATCTTCTCATTATTTCATCAGGATAAATCAGGCATTGCAGTTTATGGCTGTATTAAGCTGGTAAAACATAACTGTAGTTTCATGTATCTTTAACTCATTACCTTAAAAAACCTCAAAACATTTACCCAGCTCATCTTAACTATTCAGCATAAAAAGCATTTAAATGTTGAGAACAATGAGTTCAGGCTCCAATACCGCTGAGTTGTCCTTCAGCAAGAACACACAAAATGTATCCTAATAAATCAGCAACCCTAAAGTAAACCCTGCATCACTATCACCTGGATGTAACTACACCTAATGTCCCCTTGATCTTTGCACAGAACTCTCATTGCGTACACAGCAAGAGCAGTAAATGGCTCTAAGGAGGTAGATACTGTTTCACAAAAAGGTTTAAGACAAACACAGACAGTAGAGAAGTGCTGATTTAGTAGCAGAATATTTTACAGCAAAGAAGGTCACAAATTGGCAGCATTAGAGGTTTTATTTTGGTTAGTTGACAAGTGCGAATAAATGCTGTACAGAACAGGTAGTCAAGTGCCAGCAATATTTTTCTTTTGAAAACATTATCTTCACTTAGATCTTCTTCAGTAGAATATCATCAGTCAATCATAAAGCTGACTGTTCTAGCCAAATACTTTTACCATTACACAATCCTGTGCAAATACTGGGTTCACACAGCAGAGGCACAGTCCTGCAAACCCCGTAGAAGATAATGTTTTCTAATCCAAAAAGAGCTCATTTCCCCTTAATAGGTTAGGAAATGAATCTTTTCAGAAAATGGCTTTTAAAATGCTAAATTCCTATTTCAGATAGATTGGCTTACCTAAATTTACAGGATTGGACCTTTTGTTATTAGGCAGAAAACAGACAAGCACCTTACGACAAGCACCTTACCTCCAGCACATTTTTCATGCACAGTCAAGGCGGTATCTTGTGACCAGATTCACAGAACACGTCTTTTTAACTAATGGAATGTACAACGTTTAGAAATCAGATAGCTAAGAACAAGCAATGGATGTAACAGTGACTTTAAGCAGAAAATAAAAAGAAATCTACTGGAATATCACATAGTCGGTTGTGTCATGTTAACCACTGATTCACACCACCCAAAATTACCCAAACTGTCCAGATCGGAATGTTTGCTGCTTATTTGTTTAAAGTTCATGAGGAACTAACATCTCTTTTAAAATTGTAATTGTATTTTTCATAACTATAGCAAAAGAAAATTCAAAAGAGCTGTGGAGTCTCATCGATCACCTTTTCCTCAGAGCTAGATCACATTTTAAAGGATGGTATGTAGGTGTCACATAATATTGCCACAAAATATTTACATGCTTATCGTCAGCAACACAGGCGATTAAAAAAGCAAGTGGATTGACTTAATGAGACGACAAGCAGCAACTTGTGGGTGAAGTTTAAGTATGCAATAGAATTACCAGCAGGGCTCCGAGTGGATAGTATCTTCTTTGTTTTTGTTACTTCTTAATCATCCCGATGGCATCTCTACAGTCACATCCTCCAAATTTTATCCCTCTCCTGGCTGCCTATGACAGTTTCCCTCTGCCTTCTCCTCTAGACACCTTCCTTCCATTCCTAGTATTGTCTCTTCTGTGCCACGTCTTTTTCATTAGGTTGTGTTAATTTTCCCTCTCACCAGACCTTTACCTAATTTATATTACTTGAATCCAGCTTAAAACCACTGAAAGCGAGATCAATGTTTTATCTCGTTCTTCATGTCACAAAAATGTCACTACTTGAGATGTACTTTCTTGTTTTTCATCCCTAAACTGGTACTTATACAAAGCAAATATACAGTAAATATATTGCTGATAGATGTAATGGTAATAATTTGGGCTCAAGAAGGTGAGATTAATGACTCTGATTTGGGCATTGCCTTTTCATAAAGGAGTTGTTATTGAGGTATATCTTTTGATTGCCAAAGATGCATGGATTGACCTACATACACCAACAACTAACCAGCACGCTGTTGTGCACTATCAGGAGCATAAAAAACCCTATTGGCTGAGAAAAGAAACGAAAGACTATTTATTTCAATCCAGAGGAAGAGGTAGCAAAACAACCTAAATGAAAGCAAAACCCCTGAAAAGAACATCGGATCTCTGAGAAGATGAAAGGGGGGTGTCAGTGATATCTTATGATTTATAATAGCTGTGCAGTTGCAGGCTGTGATGTGTGAATGTGATATGTTTTTCTAATAAGAAGAATAAGTGCTCCAAGTTGATCCTTAAATAAATGCATAAAGTGCTGAAAAGCACAAGCAAAGAGTATGGGGCTTGAGAAGTGTAAATACAGATATGAAACGACTGCTCTTGAGTGCAAGAGGCTGGGTGATAGAACAATGAGAATGAAAGAATATAGTGTTCCTTAGAGTTTACTGTTTAGAGAGAAGCAAATGCACATGCTGTCTTCAATCCTACACTCCCTCTTTCTTTCTTCCTTTTATCATCTTGCCAAAATTGTTTGCTTTTGAAAAATAATGAAGATTTTTTTCTAAATAACAACCCTCCTTCTACCTTAATACGTTGTTTCATTTCTTCAAAGTGCTCAGCAAACATTACTAAGTCTTCGTAACAACATGGCTCTGAAATAGTACTACGAGATAGCGAAACTGAACCCTGGAGATGAAATAACTCAGCTGGGGTCCCATACTTAAAGCTTCTAAGTGACATTGTTGTACAAATAGTTATTACATTAATAAACAATGCCATTAAATAGCTGATAGTGGAATCAAAGGTGGAACACAGGATTTCCTGCTTCTTATTTTAACATTGAGGACCACACAGCCTGTCTGTAGAAATCCATCTAATAGCGTTCTTCGTGCTGTATGAGCCTCTTGCCAATGAGTAATCGATTCCCGAGCTATCAGTTTAATAAGTTACACATTATGCCTTACTTGCACGTTTTATCAAAAGGGATCTATGATCTATTCTAAACACCTTATACACTTGGAGTATGTTGGGAATCCGATATGACCTGTAGAGATCCAAATAAAGCTCCATGACCTCAGCAAATGAATGTGATGGTCTCCACAGCTTTCTGCCTAGGAAAATGTCCCTATATCAGAAAAAGAAAAACAGTTCCACAACTGACAAGCAAAACTGAAAGAATGAAGACTGCAAGTTCACTCCAATTATGTCTCTTACTAATATAAAGTTTCTTTCATGATCAAACTGAAGCAAACTTAAAGGACAACATGAGTCCATTTTGCTGTAACTTCCTATACTCTAATTTTTCTTTCAGGAAAACTACTAACCTATGAGCAGCTTGCAGAAAAAACAAATGCACAACACTCTCACTCGCACCTACTCAAATACCTATGATTCAGGTTTGCTCTGGTATGTCAGTAATAGGCAAAAATATGCAGTTTGTAAGAATACTTTGGAACAGAACAAACACTGTAGAACACTGATAGAGTACAATAGAATGCACTGAGCTGTGTATTCCATAGTATGGGATAGTAATGTTTTCTGAAATTATGTTCTTCAACTGGGTCATCCTCATACAGATAATCTCTTCTGCAATTACATTTTGAAGATCTCTGACAGCTTTTTTCCCCAAAAAAATCAACTATTTCTAGAAATGTCTGATTAGATTGCTTTTATATGTGACTGCCCTGCACCTTTGATGACTTCATCAGAAATTTAAGCACTGCTGGGCATATAGTTAATAGGAAGCTACGTCTTTTTGCTAACTCACTGAAATACCAAATCAAACATTCTAGATTTGGAACACTCCCTTAAGGACTTTGTGACCATAAACCAATAAATGGATTACATTAATTCACATGCTTTTTTCCCATCTGTGACAGATAATGATGTGGCACGCCACAACTAAGGTAAAACGGAATGATCAAAATACAGTTTCTTTCATGCCCTACAATTCATCAAGAAGCACCAAGATAAACACCAAGACTTTCAAAATCTTGAATCAAATGCAGAGGCTGAACCTCGGAGGTTTAAATAAGGACACTGACATTTTGAATATCTGGATGGGGACATCACTGTCACAGAGCAGGAATACTAACAGCCCAGCTGCAAATGGGTAAAAATTGCACTGAAAGCAATCAGCTTGGGAGTATGAGGCAAGAACTCCCACAGTTTTCTTTCCTCCTCCCCCAGCCAGCAGTGAAAAA
This sequence comes from Thinocorus orbignyianus, assembly GCA_013400375.1. Taxonomy (NCBI): domain Eukaryota; kingdom Metazoa; phylum Chordata; class Aves; order Ciconiiformes; family Thinocoridae; genus Thinocorus; species Thinocorus orbignyianus. The sequence continues at coordinate 1,214,198 of VXBW01006074.1, read as the reverse complement.
TCCCACAGAACAGAAAAAGTTCCATTTAGTTTGGATTTTAGATGTTAAAAAATAGGTATGTCATTTTTATACAGCTCCTGATGTATTAAGTCTCAAGTAACACAAGAATTCTTATATAACCAAGTAATCAGTGGACTCAATTGTTTATAATATGCCAACAGTAAATGCAGCAGGAATTTATAATCATATTTTCATGGGGAGTAAGCCAAAACCCCTTCTGCAACTCAAACAAACTGCTTCACTTTTTCATTTCAGACAGGTTTAAAACACAAAGAGATATGACAACATGTCAGATAAATTTCTCTTGTGGCATTTTCCCCATAGAGGTGACGCAAAGAAAAGTCAGAAGATTAGCTTTTTATGCCCAGTGTGTATTTTATAGTTACTATACAGGTGGATGGTTACAATAGTGGAGGTCAAAATCTCTACAGGAAAAAAAAAACTACCAAAAAATTACTTCACTAGCTTTCTATTTCTTTCTATTCATTTTCTATTCTTCCTGTCAATTCTCCACTTCTTTTTACTATTCTCAAAATGTTCTTTTCTTTCTCAGCATATCTCTTCAGTAGACTGTTTTTCTCTTTCTTTCCTGACTCTTTTAGACTCCCTCAACAATGGAAATTAAGTGGGGTTGACTGAATTTGTTCAAACACAATAGAAATACAGTTCCAGTGCCTGGAATTTAAAGACAGATTTCCCCTGACTGATGTCTGCTAGTCCTAGCTGTTTTGAGACAGTATTTTGAAATTATTTCTCAGATGTTTCTTCTTCAAATGAAATGGTTCCATTCTCAGTAGAGAAAGAGACAATACCTTCCTCATTTCCTCGCTGTTGGCCATCAGCTGCTTTTTCTCCCAGGCTTCCCTTCTTCCCTCCTCCACCCTCTCTACTCTCTAGCCTGAAGCTTCTCTTAGAAGTCATTTCAGCTAGGAATCTGCTTGAGCACCCCAAAAGCCAATCCATACCCCTCTAAATGTCCCAGAGCTGGCAGGGCTGTGTTCCTGCATCAGCTTGTCTGCTGTTTAGCTTGTTTAGTAGTGCAAAAGCACATCTTGTCTCCTCTTACTTTCAGCCAGGGTCATTTTTAGACACAAGTTACCCTGGGGCTAGCAGGGAGAGGAAAGCAGCCCTCCCAGGAGCCAAACCAAGCACTTTACCAGAGCAGCAGGGCAGGAGCAGAGGGGATGTCCCTCGAGCACACAGGTGCTGACTGGCACGGTGAGGTAGGAAAGCATGGAGGACAATGGCAGGAAAGGTTTTATGTCAAGGTGCAGAAGTCTACCTAAGGAAATGTGAAGTAGTGACTGAGTACTTGCAGCATGGTGGACGTTTTTGGTGGTGCTCTCTTTAGTGTGGCCCCCTGATACCTTCCTGATCTACTTGTGAGCACTCAACCCTCGCACTCTTGCCCTTTTTTGCCTTTGTCTCACATGCTTTTTTTGGTTAGCCCTTTCTCCTCTGGGCAAGTCTTGACACTCTGGTTGGCCCCACTCAGCCCTGAGCCAAGACTGACAAAAGCTTCCCGGCTCTCCCATTCATTTCTGTTCAGAAGGAAAGGAGAAAAGCTTGATGCCCCACTGAGGGAGGAGGGGGAAGCAATGGTCAGACCAAGGCACAGCTATAATTTCAGTCTATGAATGTGGGTTGTAATGGAGAAAATTAAGATGCTATTTTTCCCAAGCCCTGCAGACAAGGGACACAGTGGAGAATGTTCTCTTTACCTGGAAACATTTCACAAATTCCTGCTGATGCTGATTCCTCTCCCAAAGTCCAAATCCTTCTTCAGTTCAGCACCTATGTTTATGCCATAGCTTTAAAGGCCAAGATTTCAGCCTCAAGTGGTGCAAAACTGCCAGGTTTTTTCCTTGGATTTAGGGCAGAGCAACCCTTTCTGTAGTTGGGCAAAGGCGCCTGTCTTTGGTGATGAAGCTAAGAGATTTGTGCTTGAAACATTCTTGGTAATACAACTTCAAGATGCTTGGCACAGCTGAACTCCTGTGAAAGAGTCTGATGCAAGAAAACAGATGAAAGCTGCAACATGGTTGAAGGGAATTGCAGAGACTGGATTGAGGACAGGATTTGGCCTCTACCGCCGAACATTCACAAAGCCAAACACGATATGGAAACTGTTTCAGTAAAACGTACTCCAAAGAATCAAAGTGCCAGGGAACCTGAACAGCTTCATTTATCACTGTTCCACTGCTGGTGCTTGCCACAGGGGTATAACTTTTTCTGTTAAATCCCGTGTCTGACTCTCAACGCCTATTGATTTCTAAGGATGCAGAAAGATGTTTATAATGAAATGTGTGTATGACTCCTTTTTCAAAGAAGAGCTACATGCTTAAAACCCTTCTGACCAATAACATAAGAGTTTGGATGTTGTTCTGAAGCCACTGAGAGTTAATGGAAAATGAATTGCTGTGGGTAGGTGTGGCAAACAGGAATACTAAATGTTAAAAATACTATCTCTACTGTAGAAAAGTGTCTGAGGTAGTACCCCAGCTTTACAAATATGGAGACAACTATGGAAAACTTGAGACTCGTTGATATCACAGAAGAAAATTCGTCAAGGATGTAGCTGTTTTTTCATTCTCCATCTCCATCTGCTTCACTTATCTTTGTGTTCCCACAGTGTTTCTTTGAAGTAGCCCAAATGCCACTGGCTAGAAGAGCTTTCCACTGTATTTTCCCCACAAGTTTGTTGAAGGTTGTTGGAAAAAAAAATATTTCACACATATACACTTATATTTCATATGGAAATCTTTAACTCATGAAATTAAGATAACTCTCTTTGGTGTCATATCCAATATTTATCCTAGTTACACACTTCTAAAGAGATGATACTGATTTGCGCCACTAAACAAAGAACACATTAGTATTGCAAGCAGTCATTTTCCATCCAGCTAAGCTTTCTTTGGAATGTAGCTGTCAATTTTTCCTTTTTCAGACCCTGAAGGAAGTATCCACATTTATTCAAAATAAAGAATCCAAACTCTTGGACTCCTCAGAGCAAAATAAGCCAGAAGGTGGAGTTGCAACTGTAATTATGATCTCTTTAGTGCCTGAGGACAGTGTCTTTAGTTAACTAGATGCATTCCACTGCTACTAATGCAGCCTGTTCATGTTTAAAAATGTTTATTTTGTCCTATCTAGTCATAGCTTTCAATGCTATTGACGAGTACAAGCAATGTGTGCATCCAATAAACATATGAAAAGAATCACTGAAAACATCTCTTTCTTATTGGCTCAACATTAGGTTCAAAGAATCTGCTTCATAAACTATTAGCTATTCTCTTATTTGATGTAAATCTGATAAATGTAATGCTTATCACACTCTACTATTTTTTAAATTGTTTTAGTATAGATTATATGCACCTAAAATGGAATTAATCTGATCAGTTTTCCATATGAAAATGCACAAATAACAGAGATCAGTGAATTGTAGAGATCAGAGAAGAAGTGAACCTTGTGCAGTTCAGGTTATAAGAAGTTTGTCCTGGGAAGAAAGTCTGGAAACACTGCAAGGCTGTAACTCCATGAGAATATTATACCTCCATTCAGCTCTGCACTTCTTGCACAGTGAGTTCTGATGAAAGACCGCTGTAACTTCACTTGCAATTAAAACTATTCTAATGTTCTTTACCACGAGTAAATATTACTTGAGATGGAAAAGAACTTTAAGATTGTGAGCTGAGAAATGCAGTGCAGTGTGACTGTGCCTGCCCATAGCCTGCACCATTTTAGGTGCTTGGGGAATTTTTTTCACAGGAGGAAAAATCTCTTTCTGACACTATACACTGCAGCTTCCTATCAAAATGTGATTAGGAGAGCTAAAGAGTGACTGGCTCAATACTGCAAAAATTAGCACTTGTTTGAAATGTGAGAACATCGCCTTGTTGCAGGCATTCAGAAATGATACTTAACTGTCAAGATTTTTTTGCCATCATGCATTTATTTTTCTTTGACAGAAGTTCACCCCATAGATCTGAGACAAGCTGTGCATTTGTAAAACTAGTGTGAAAGCTTGCCTACAGTAAAGGAACTGAGAATCGTAAACTATTTTGACAACAATGAAACAATTTTGTAACTCTGTTATGCTACAGGTTACTCAGCTCTTCCAAAGGCTCAGAAGCTCTGTGTGTGTGTGTGTGTGGACATGTGTGTGTGCAATCCTGTGTGGGTGTGTGCGTGTCTGTGTGTGGATTGTATCTATATGGAATTTTCATGGCAGTGGATTTTTTTTAATCTACAGTCACATACCTCAGAAAAGCTAATGCAGGTGTCTGTCTTCTGAGCTAAATAAAAAGAGCAGTTTAGCCCCATCAGGAGTAGGAGGCTGGAGGCAGAGGAAGATGCCACCTCATTTGTGCCAGAGCCCAAACAGAGGCAGCCTGAGCTTGGCTGGACCGTGGAGGTGAGGAAGCCAGCTGGTTCGATGGGGTGTGTGCGTGTGTGTCTCACTGTCCATGAGAAACAGCAGGCAGAGAAGAAGTTCTGCAAGGGGCCCAAAACCTAGCAGCACAGCTCTAGGAGGAACGTGCTGCACTACAGAAGCAAGCTTGGAAACTGTGAGTAAGAAAAGTGCCTGTTGTTTGTTTCTACTACATTCAGAGAAACAAGATTCTGAGTACATATTTTGTAAATAAACCAAAGACATTCCTGACTCCTATCATCAATTTCTCCTCCTAATGGAAAAAATCCAGTAAGTTTCCGCTCTGTGAATAGGGGCAACAATATAAGCACAAACACAGGTTCAAGTCAAGTGCTACCCTCACTTACACAGCCCCACTCAAATCAGCCCAGGAAAATGGGTCCCTCAATAGAAGAGACAGGAAGATACTTTCTCTCGCATTTGACTTTTCAGACACAGAAAACTAAGTATAGAGGGATCAACCACGCTCATTTGGCTAGAAAGTAAGTTGCACTTCCAATGAAGTGAATAGAATTTGATTACTCTGAAAAGATTTAATATATGGACTAGCATTTTTCTAGTCCTGAATGTAGGGAGTTAGCTTGCTCAGATCTCTTCTTCTTCAGCCTTCCCAAATGCAATGCAGTTCTTGTGTTGCAGTATCAGACTGCCTTGTGAGGAGGTATGAGACCTGATTTTTTCAGCCTCAAATGCTGTAACATCCTTTGGTTAACAAGTGGGAACTCTGTTTCTGTATGGTTAAAAGTATTTTTCCATAAGTGCAGGTCTTTGGAAAATGTATTTTTAATATTAAAAATATATTATATTATATATTTTATATTATAAAAAATACAACTGGGGGGAGAGAAGAAAACCAGATTTCCTATATGGCAAGCATGAGTTATGCATGGCTCATGCAGAGGAAGATTTAGAAAAATCCCTTAGAATTACTGCAACTGTTGGCCCCACACCTCCTTTGGAATTGGAGTTCTCTACTATCTATATCAATGCCATACTACAGTTAGAGACTAGCAGAACCCTTAACATTTTCTAAGTTCTATTTAAAAGTCACCTTTGAAATATTACCTTTATTCCAATAAAACATTGTATTTGAAGACTTCTAATTTCTCCTGCTGGGATGCTGTCATAAAAACAGTGCATGTGGGGTTGAGTGCAGCTACTGATGTAAAGGGCGTAACTGTGCAACAGGCAGGATTGTACCAAGTGCATTTGTGCAAACAGCCTTGTGCACTCTGGTCACATCTTGCAGGAAGACAGAGAGGAGAGCACAGAGGGGAGACTTAAGACTGAACTGAGTAATTTGTCCACAAAGACTTTCACTAATGTAACCTCCCCTTGTACAAGAGAAGTCCTAGTGCAAGGGTAGGGCTCCTGACCACTGCAAAAACTCAGGCAAAATAGTCAATCTAGTGATAACTGGACAGTGAGTTGAAAGGCAGTCTTGTCACTCTTATCACATTCTTTTTGAAGGACCCAGCTGTCAACCAGATTTTTTGCTTGGGGTGTCTTGCAGGAGGAGGGCAGCAGCCAAGAAAGTACAGTAGTCCAAATGGTGTCAAAGAACAGCTGGAAAGGGAGTCTATCGGACAGTGCCTTTCCAAAGCTGCAGAAGCTGTAAAAGCACAACAGACGTCACCATGTGCTGCAGTGGAAAAGAAATAACAACTCTAAGAAGGACAAAGTCTCACGAGACATTTGATCTGTAGTTGTAAATGAAGAAGGAACAAAAAAAAAAACCAAACAAATTAAAAGAAAAATTTCTAAAGGGAGTTGACTTAAATGTCCAGAGAAGCAACTACTCTAAAGGAGTAACTGCTCTTCTGGTCTTGTGGCTTCCATCTTCCTGGCTGTGTGGTGGCCTAGATTTAAGAAATGGGAAATACGCTTTTTTTGTTCAAAAACAGGCAAAAAAAAGTGAAAGGCAGGAGGAGAAGGCAGGAGATGCACAGTCTGTTTATGAATTGTTAATGCAGCAATGACTTCTACATTTATCTTTCTGGAGAAGGTCGTCCAGAGAAGAAGTTTAGAGAAACCAGGGAAAGAGATCAAAGGCAAAACCTGGAAATCAATAGGGGATCATAAGAAGGAATTTCTAGAGGACTTGTTAAAAGATTACAGAGCTGAGAGAATCACAAGAAGACAGAGAAGACAAGAAACAAGAGGACAGGATTGCAGTAAGGCGCTCTGAATGCTGAAGGGAAGAGAGAGAAAGCATGAAGTTGGGAAGAGCAGTCCAACAGGAGTAGGACTCAGGCTAAGGAGATGGGGGTGGGAGACATCTGAAAATACTTCCCAGATACAGACCCCACTTACTTATGGGGAGTTCATGCGACTGATGAAGTGCAAGTCCAGCTACATCCCCACCTCAACACCTCCAAGCCTGCCAGGGGTTTCTCCCCTCAGCTGGGCTGATAACTGCTTCCCAGCAAAAGAAGCCCCACTGCGTGATGGGTGCCCCAGTCCCTCTTCCTCCCACCCCAGCTGCTCCTGGTCCTGCTCGCTCCCGTGCACCGGCTCTGGTGCTTACCCAGCCCTGCATTAAGCCAGAGTAGAACTAACTCAACAAAGCAAATAGTTTTCCACCAGCTTAGTGTACTATTAAGCAATACTTTAAATAGCAAAGAAAATACATGGGATGACATATGGAGACACTTTCCCACAGAAGCATTAAAGGGAGTTTAGCACAGTGCTTAGTTTCAAGACGTATGAGTATCTTTGATGTCTGTAACCCCACCTTTACTACTGCTTGCAGTCTCAGAATACCAGATGGAAAGCAGGACGGATATGCAGAGGCCAGTGTTTACTCTAAGCAACAAACTGAAAAGGCTACAATATTTAAAAAATAGGAAATCAATGCAGAAGACTGTTATTTCTGCATACACTAAAAGCTGCACAAATTGAAACGACAAATTCTCATCACACTGTGAAACACCTTAAATATTTAACTACAAATACATCAACCAGATGCATTCGCTCATTGCTCTAACACAACAGATCATAAATGTGGAGGCAGAAGGTGGGAAGATAGCCCTCTGCCAAGGCAGGTGTAGAAGGACTATGCCCATGAAGAACCAGCTAATATTAATGTTGTATCACAACAGACAACATCCTATTGCCATAAAGCGGCCTGACAGTCCCTGCAACATCTACCTGTTGTGGACTCTATGTTAGGCTTCATAGAGCACGCTGATGTACAAAAGCTAACCTTATAAAATCTTAGAAAATGTTTCATCTAGACAGCAAAAAAAAAAATCAATTGCTGTTTACTCATACATACATAAATTCAGATCGAGGGTGTAGATGTATATATTAAAAGTATGAAATTACTATTGGATTTTAGGGGGTTATAGTAGTATGTTAACAGTGCAAACTGTTGGTAGTATTAACACATGATGTAGTTACTCCCCAAATAAGGATGAAAGGAATATAATGATGAAAGTGAAACCCCTTGATAGTAGTAACATGTAACATAGTTATTTCCCAAAAAGGATGGAAGGAATATAATGAGGAAAGTGTGTGTGTGGAGGAAGCTACACACTGCAATAGTACATTCACATTCAGAGAAGGGCCAAGACATACAGGGACTCCATTTGCACAAAGTGTTTGGTGAAAGAGAACAATATATGTGGAGGAAGAAACAAAAGCCAAGCTTTTCACTCTCCTGGCTCTGGTTCTGTGTTTGCTCACAGAGCGATCGGTGGCTTTAGCCCAGTCAACTTACTGTTCAGCCTCGCCTCAGTGCTCACTGTCAGCACTCGTATTTTCAAGCCTTTGCTATATTGTCTGTCCATCACAAGCTCAAAAGGCCATGGTACATGTGGGTCTAGCAGAAGGAGCTATGTATTTGGACAACTGAGGAACACTTGCCACTCTGCTTTCTGCTGAGCTTTTGAGAAGGGCAGGCTGCCAGGGTACACACACCAAGGGCAGCTCTGTCTTACCTGTGCCCAGGATGGGAGGGCATGGCCACAATGTAGTGCTGCTGACCCAGTTTGTTCAGGTTCAGAGCATTTTTGTGGAGGAGGAAGACAAGTGGAAGCTCCCCAGGTTGCATGGCCCATGCACCTGTGGCACATGGGAGCCCCTCCTCCCTTGGTGTAGATGATGCGAGGTGTACAGGCAACGGAGAGAAAGGGCCACAAAATCTTTGTGTCAGGAGGGAGAGCAGCTGGGGTGAAGCTGAGGGAATGCTGATTGCAGAGCTGGGAGGAAAGCAGAGAGCTTTCGGCAGAAAACTATCTGGAAGGGCTAGCCAGAGATTCTGGGCAAAGACATTGCGTGCTGCTGCTGGTCCCTCCTTGGGTTCGGGAGAGCAGACTGTTTATTCTTTGTAAATAAGCAGGATTGCACCAGAGAATTACCATTAATCTCACATCCAAAGGAAACACCCAAAAAGTCCTCAAAAGTTGGCTCTCCTCTCGGACCAAACTATGACAATATAGCTGGTCAAGGTTCTAACATCCTGAGACACTTGCAGGAATACCAGTACTAATTGGCAGAACCAGACACTGTCCTGTCCTGCTGGCATGGAGAAGGAGCTGCCCTTCCTTCAGCAGCCTGGCTCAGCCCAAGGGCCGCACACGTGGGACTAAACCCCCAGGGAAGGAAGCATTGAGGGTCAGAGGGTCTGAGGCAGGGATCTTGGGGTAGGCTTGCTTGAACTATTCGTCTCTCATACAGAAATTGTATCATCGACCTCAGATAGTTTTAGTATCACTAATATTTGAACACAACTAGATCCCTACTGCCAGATGACAGGAGACAACAGGCTTGGGATTTGATAAATTTCTTTGGAAAACCTTTACCTGGAAAAGAGAGAGGCTGGGTCTCAGGCCTCATCCTGCAGGTACCTCACACAAGCAGTTCTTAACAACTTCTCCAAGGGTCAGGTTTTCTCCTTTGATTAAGGCAAGCAGGATTTCATCAATGATAACCTAGTCTTTCTGTGAAATGCAGCAAGTTAATTAAGTTCATACCTCTCCTGATCTGGCTAGAGGTCTAAGTTACTAAATGCAAAGTGATACATGATAGCAGCTGAGGGCAGGAAAGGCAGAAGTCCCACCTCATACCCAAGTTTCAGATGGAAAGTGCATGGGGAAAATACAATCACCCACTTTTATCCACTCTTGTTGGCATGCCGAATGCTTTGAAAAAATTATGTGGGATCTTTGTCGTGAATGACAACGGCTGATTTCACATGTTATCCCGAAAGACTCTGCTAAAGATCCTGAGGAATTTCTTAAGTAACCACATATGTTGAACTGTTACTTATCTTAATGAAAAAAAGATAGTCACTTAACAGAAAGATATCCAGAGATGAGTTCACGCTATGGATTATACAATATGTAACCCCCCCCCAAAAGAGACAATCTTAATTTATAAAAGCACAAATTTTCCATCTGAAAATACTAAATGTAATTGTTTTCTGTCATTTGAAGGAAGTCCTGGCTCCACTGAAGTCAATGGCAAAACTCCCATTGACTTCAAATGGATCAGGACTTAAACCTTTGCCTTTAAGAACATGCCGACTGATTTTTGAATTTTCTTTTCAAAAAAAATCAAAAGAAAAATGTGCTTGTATTTAAGAGTTTTGATGCCAAGTTTTGTCCCAGAGTGAATTACTTCAGCCTTGATATAAATCTACCCAAAAAAGGTTTAAAAAATGTGAAGATGAACACACCCTTAAAGAATAGTCCTGCTCTCCTCTTCTGCTCAGGTCCATACAAAAGACTTTTGCACAGACAATAATGTGAATAAAGGAGAAAAGATAAAATAGCAAGTCAAATAATATCCAACCTCACAGATATAGTCTGAGATTGTATTCCTAAGTATTTAATAGTAAAAATATTTATTTCCCCAGCTTTAATTTTATTGACATGCCCAATATCCAGGAAATAAAATTAAGCTATTTAAATTACTTTACATCAAGTTTAATTAATTACAGACACTTAATCTGAATTTTTTTTAAAAAAGATACTTTTCCCATTTTATTTAATGTCTTGCATAATACAAGAAAGTTGAAAGGATAAAAGTCAATCTCTCTCTGTATCCTATCTTCGGCAATTTCAGGAGCATTTGTTTTAAGACAAGGTATAAAGCCACAGCAAATACAGAAGTATCAGGACAACACCTTCTAAAATGTGTTTTAAAAGATTTAAAAGATTTTATTCTTTCTGCAAATTTATTTGAGATTTTCTTAATCTCTTCTGTGTCTGACAATATTGTCTTATGGAGATCAATGAGCTAACACTGCAGTTTGGTGTTAGTATAGATCGCAGTGAAACTTGTGCTCAATAAAATATTTGCATCCTTCCCATTGTAATCTTATTTCACTTCTAGTAACGTTAATCAAGAAAAATTTCTTCTGTACTTTCACATTTAAGTAGAGAAACAGCTGGTGTCTTTTGACTCCGTCTGAAAACTAACCAAGCTCCTAAACTCAAAATAATACCCAAGCTAAACAAGTTATGCAGTTTTCCCAGTTGCTTTAGCATAACTCATCGATCATTGCAATGATAGTATGACACGATGACGATACAGTTTTGCTATATTAGTTACAGTGATACCGAAGAAAAAAGAAGAAAAACCAACAACCCAAAAAAGAAAGGCTCGATGCTGCAGAATGTTGCAGGAACGATTTCTCTACTTTTCTGATTATGATTAAATCTTGGTGTGCTTTGAAATCCCTAATGTGTAATGCAAACCAGGATTTGGGGTGTTAGGAATGCATCCCCACCCTTCTCCCAAAACGCTCTGTAAATTATCATCTGCAGACCCTAAATCCTTGTGTGGAGGGGGGAAGAAAGGAGAGGGAGGCAAGGAGCGAGAGAGGGAGAGGGGGAGAGACAGAGGGAGAGGAGAGAGATTAGAAGCACTTTTCACCTCTTGGTCCCGTCAGTGTGCTCAACGCCGAGAACCGTGCTTCAAATCCAGTGTTATCGTTAGGCCCGATTCAAAGGAAGTGAAATAGTCTACTGAGAAAACAGTGGAAAAAGTAAAGGTCCTGAAGAAGTAAGTGCTGCATGTTGAAACGTATGCATGTCACACCCCATTTGTCTTTCATATTGAAGAATAAAGCAGTCTGTCCCGCAGCAGTTATTATACACCATATTCTTTATTTTAAAAATGCAAGAAATTTGGCACAAAGAACAAAAAATCAACTGATGAAAAGCATTTATGTCATGGTTTAAATTAAGACCTTTGTAATGCAAGAATTACATCAGCAGTGGGCTTAGCTTAATGAAAATAAGACAGTGTTTTTAAAGACCATGAACGAACAAATCCTCTCTGCTTTCTGAAGAGAGAAAAGGCAGATATAGATAAATAGATAATTTAAGCTGAAATCAGAGCAAATCACACTTTGCTACAGAATTACTGAACTTTTTATTCCTCTGACAATTCCGGGTCAACGAAGCCAAGCGAGAAGTTATTTTATATTCATATGTGGATTTTAAACATTTTCAGGGGATATTAGGTACTACAAAGTCTCTTCAATATTCTCATTGCTTGAACTTCTGGTTAAGATTAATTGAAATTTTAGATTTTACTCTCTTTTGATGTGTTTTTGGTTTGGGGTCCACCTGACAAGAGCTAAAGGTTCAGATGTTCTAGTTTATCAACTTTTTAAACTGTTTATTAGCATATTATTTTGATACAATGATGGCTAAGGATTTAATAAAAAATCTGTTTGAATGAGAAAAAATGAGTTAATGTGAGCCATTTGTGGCTACTAGCAATGATGTAGGAATGATTTGATTAATGTTAAAATACATGGGTGGAGGTAGCTAAAGGGAAGTGAAGTCTCTTTTCTTTGATACGTATTGTTTGATATAAACTTTTGGTAGCTATTCTTTGTGCACATTTTTATCTTTATGAGTTGCTGAATGTTTTATGAGAATACGAGCAGTAATTTTCTGGTGAGAAAGAACATGGTAATGCAAGATAAAATAGTGGTCTCTAGCGGAGATGAGAATAGAAATCAAAATCTAGACAGAAAACTTTCTACTGTAGTATGGTGAGTATAACTATCTAAATTGTTTTAATACTTCTATATGTGACAGAAAAATGCAATGTGACTGGATCGAGTTCATGTTTTGCTGTTATTGATGACAAATGCAAATATTTCAGTTAGAGAACAATATATATATATATTGGGGAGGGGACAATGCGTATGTGTCCAAATATATATGTTATTTACTCTATATAAAAAAACAATTAACTAAGAAAAGTTGATTTAAATTATACCAGGTTTCCAGGGAAAAATAATTAGAGTATTTTAACTACAGTATTTTGCATTACTCTGTTTCTTTTCATATATGAATTAATAATGAATTAATCATCCACACGCTGAAAAACAAAGTTTTCTTAAGTATTTAGGGGTGTAAATAAATGAGATGGGCATGCACAGTGTAATGTTTATGTTTTATAAACATGTTTTATAAATATATTGTTTCTGACCAATGTGAGCAAGCTACTAGCAATATTTCAGATGAGTATGCATATTAACACATCGCTAGTCAATCTGACTTGAAGATTCTCTGAACTAGTGCAGAATTAATTCTTTCTGATTTGGGTAAGGCTAGCTATCCAAATCCTGAAAGATCCTTCATCTTAAGAACATTTCTTGATCTGTCCAATGGGATTTCCAGAAAGATAGTCAGTCTCAAGATAAAACAAGCCTTGTCCTCCATGCCTGCATGGACTCCTAGTAAGGAAAGAATGAGCAGCAGAGGTTTTTTCCAAAAAAAAAAAGGTGATGTCAGTGTTTTAGAAAATAATTATTGTCTTTCACTTCCAGAGGACTTCTGGCATCTGTTTCAGTTTTATTTTGAACAAGTGCAGAAAACAATTGACTTTCATTTTCCACTTCCTTTGAGCTGTGCAAATGAAAGGGTGAAGGGAAAGGATTTGGAGACATGGGGCCTGATTTTGTACCCAGAGCAGGTCAGCAGCCACAACTGGTGTCAATGAGACCTGCTGGAAAACAGCAGCTGCAGGACTGGGCCTGATGCTAAAGGTGATCTGGGGTGTAAGAAGGAAAGGAGATAAGGGAGCTGGGTTTGCTGCTCCTTTTATTTGCACACACACACACACATTTCTTATCAATCAAATACAACCCTTCCTCTTGTAATTGGTGTCTCTCAGGGGGGACTCAGAAGGCTGTTAGGAGTCTACTCAGTCCTTGAAAAACAGCAGACAATACACAGTGTTTACCAAGAAATACCTCCCTCCTGTTAAGTATTGTTTTCAAGGAATTTAGGTAGGGACTAAACAAAACAAAACAACAATTTCAAGCTGTCCAAAATGAAAAAAAAAAATGTCCTTTCCTACAAGAATTCTTTGCCCCCTTGATTTTTGTCATGTCATCTCAGATACCTTGTGCTACCATCATCTCTAATATCCACAGTTCCCAGGAATTCCCGGGAAGTTGGTAGCTACCTTCCTAGCAGCAAAAAGGGATAAATATGCCAGACTTCCTCCATACGTGTTTCAAGAGAAATCCAGGCAACAGACGAAAAGACTCTAACATCTAAACCACTCTGCATTTTACAGATCAGCTTGAAAAAAGCCAAAAAGCTGATACCAACATGGGTGTTCTTTGAGGGGATGGCAGTTCTGTGCTGTGGGGACAGCAGGGGCAAGGGGCTGGGTGGGAGGCAGAGAAGCTTGGTCCCTGTCCGGGATTTCTTCCCCTGCTGTGCTGAGCAGTGTCTGCATGCTGCCCTGTAGCTATGACACTACGCTTCTTGAAAATGTAATAAATAAGCAGAGCGGTCTTTCTTACTGGGGTAACTGCTACTTCTGTTTTGCCGGAGGACTTGACAGATGCTGCTAATGAAAAGATAACATTTCTTTTCACCCTGTCTCTGGTAGGTGGGTTTGAGATCTGCTCTCCTGCCCTGCTGCAGTTTCTGAGCTCTCAAAACACTTCCCCAGGCAGAAAGGGCACCAACAGGAAAAGCATTTGTGCCATGGGACTTTTTCTTGTGGGCAAGGTTCTGACAGCTGAGACTGCCAGGCGGGATCCTGAGTGAGATGTTTCATGCTGTTGTTTACGAAGCAGATATTCCTCCTGGTGTGCTAAGTCAAAACAGCAGGTCTTAAAATGTGGTCAACGAAGCATGATTTCTGAAGAGCTGGCTACTCACCTGGTACTAAATTCCTTCCTTCTGCTAACTGCTAAATTGCATTAGACAGAGACAAAAGCCCATTAAAGATTTTCCTTACATTAATTTTCTTAATATTAATTTTCCATGTCGGCAAGGGTTCTCATTACCACAAATATGTTAGGCAACTGTGGGCTGCACAGCTAGATCTGCATCGCAACTGCTATCTATTAAGGTATGAGCCACATCATGAAAATATTAGAGAATGTCTGCGTTAAAAAATTACTATCTCCTGTTTAAAGCAGATTTATATTAATAGGGATCCTCAGCCTAAAGTGTTTTGGGAAAACAAGCCATCCCTAGGAAGCTTGATGTGGAGCTAATGTTTGCACGGCCTGATCTTTGCAAATATGTGCGCTCATAAATACTTTTATTCGTGACAGAAGCTGTGCGGAGTTTAAAGGCTCGCTCTGTCAGATGACACGCATACGTGTTTGCAAAATGGCCGCACAGGCAGGCGTACGAGCCTTAGAGACTGCACTTTGGTACGAGACAGGGGAAGAATCTCGCCAGCAAAGGTTGTTTGAACCCATTCATTTTTTTCTAGAATGTGGTAAAAGGTGCTACAGCTTTAGACTTCAAAGTTTTGAAGATTATTTGCGGTTAATCCACCGCTGTTACAAGCTATAACAAGAACTCTGCCCATGCTGTAAAATAACACGAAGAACTATCTTGACTCCGGAGCCTGATAGCCACCCACTTTGGGAATGAACGGTCGGTGTCTACCTTCCCCAGCTGAATGGTCAAATTACAATAAATGATAATTAGCAAATTAAAACTTAAATAGTCTTCCTGCTTGCTGGAGAGGGGAAAATTGGTTGTAGCTGCCTTTTTCTAATGCTAAATTAAACTACGTTGCATCACAGATGTGTGAATATTTTCATAGAAAAGGAAAAGTAAAGCTTCACCCTCCCTGGCATTTAAAGCTGAGCTTCACACACAGACATCTATTTATGCAGAGGTGCATTTTTGCCCTTCCAGCTCCAGTGATTTCAATCTTTTCATTTGTAATTGTCCTGACACATTCCTGCTTCCATTTATTTTAATCGTCTCAGATTGTGACTCTTATTTGGAAACTGGAGCACTTGGGCTAATTCAAAAGTACTTTCTGAAAGAAAAATTCTTTTACACAGCATTTTGTAACACTACTGTTGTAACACATTACAAATTGGTGGTGTTAGACCACCATAACAGAGACTACCACTTCCCTGCTCTGCCCTTCTGAAACATTTACTTTATTCAAATAAAATAACTATCCTAAAAAAATATTGAAGCCCCATGATCAGCCCCATTGCATAAATAAGTGTTAGAGTTTCCTTGGGTTGCTAACAAGAATACTGAGACACAGATGGGTTAAATGAGTTGTTAAAAGCCACACAGTAGCTGCATTTTTATTATAAGGGTTAGCTTGAAGGGTAGCTTCACTGATTTAAAATATGAACAAAGGAAAGGGAATCCATATGAAAAAGAAATGAAAAAAATTCACCCTCCGTGGACAAATTTCTGCTGAAAAGGATATGTGCAGTGATCAAAGCAAAGTTTAAAGAATGAGCGTCTGGAAAAAAAAAAAACTTTAAAAGATGTTTTAGTTATAATAATGCAGTTATCCAAATGTCAGTGAATTTGATCAAAGCTGATCTACAGAGCTCAGGTTTAGCATTAGGTGAGTCATTTTCTTTTATTAGTGATGCTTTTTCATTCAAATGGGTAAAAAGGTGAGAGCTTGGATATGTTGAAGGTTTCATTGGCTTACAGTAGGGACAGACAAATGAGGCCCACCTAGTTTTACAATCTGGCCCACAGCTACTTTGTTTTTAATAAAATGCAGCATATTGAAAGGGCATGTCTCAACATGTCTTGACCCATCCAAACTGGATCAAGATGGAGAGCCCCATATTGAAACCAGTCTGCTCCCAGGATGGGGCCTCTTGTCCCTGGGGAGCAGGAAGGGACCCTGCCTCACCATGGGGCAGAAACCAGCCAGTCTTGCCCCCACCAAACATGCACCCACCCCTCTCCTGGCTGTCTTTTGGGGGGAACTCCAGTACTGTGGGGAGTCCTGGGAACTCATTCAACCATCTTGACCAGCCTTTGTGCTGCCACAGTTGGTCTAAATTACCAGCAAGTGCAGTGTGAAAACCAGAGTGGTGCTAAGTCGTCAGGGGCAGTTTACACAGCCCCCCAGATTTTGGGGCAAAGAACTTCTCCCCCCAGCACTCCAACCCACACCTGTACAAGCAGAGTCCCTGGGGCTCCCCAATGAGAAGGAGTAATGCACTGGCCAAGAGCCCCATTTCTCTTCTCATTGCCCCTGAACACCATCTGTCATTGCTGTGAAAAGCATTTCAGGGTGCCTCTGTTGCTGCCTAGCAGAAGAAACCCCTGAAAAAAAAGAAAAAAGAAAAAAAAAAGTTGCCTTCTTAACCTTCTTTATTGTGTCTGGGACACTAATGTGCTAGAGGGTTTGCTGGGGTGCTTACACAGCAAATCGTGTGACAGTAGGACAAGGGTTTCTTGAGCGTCATTGGGTGGTTGTGTACTATGACGAGGCCCTGATCCTCTACTGATCTCCATGCTATTAGAAAAAAACAGTATTAATAGCAGTGTTAAAGTTCAGAGCTCAGGGAGCTGCTACTTTTCTCGTCTTGAGACTGAAACCGTGTAAGTGCACTTCACAGCGCGTTCTCTCATCTGCAATTTCCTGTTGCTGAAGCCTGAAGAATTTCAGTCAAACCAGGTTGCTGCCTGCAAGTGGCTGTGGGGCAAAGGCCTTTGAGCAGGGAAGCTCCCATGCCATTCCTTCACCTGAATCGGGACTTTGCCATAAGGCATTTAGGGAAATTAACCTGTTGTGCCCCAGAGTTCAGGGAGACAACCAGGTAAGTGCAGGACAAAGTAGTGTCAGCCTATAGTTTGGCTGCTCTTTGGTGGCAAGTGTCCATATGCACCCTCTTACCTGGCAGTACCTTGTAGCAAAATCCAGATATCTCATCCCTTGTCGGAGAGAGGAAGTGAAATTGAGTTTATGAGGGGGTTAAAGAATACGTAAGAGACGTTTCCTGGCAGTGGCTGAGATGCTGAACTTTCACACCCCGTTTTCCCTGCAGTAACTTGTTCATCTACCCCTATCCTCACTTCCCAGTTGGAAAACCCTGTTGAAGCAAACAAGCAAATGTTGCATCTGTGGGGCTACACTTGAGTGAAGGCGGAGAGGTCCCCACTTACAGCCCTCGCTCCTGTGCCGTAATCCCAGTTAATTTGGACCTATTAGGTGATTTAATGGAACTGAGCCTGTTGCGCCTCTAGGAAAGGATAGGACCATGTGACTGCATCGCAGTCTGATTTTTCATTTAAAACTTTACTTGTTTAGAGTCTAGTTTTTGTTTTAACTAGGCAAACAAGACTCAGAAACATGTGAGTTGCCCACAGCTGAATTACTGAAAAACTGTTAGGTAGTTTTTCATTTTTTTTGTGGGAGTTTGAAAATATGAATCATGACACAGATGTGGTCGTAGCTTGGCAAGAACATGACATGTGATGCTCTGAGCTGCCACATGCCTCGTAATGCAGCATTAATTTCAAGGCCCGCTTTTCTGTGAAAGAAACTTAGAGGATAATGGGTGCATGAAAAAAGGAAGACAGGGAGGATTAGACCCATTCACTCAGATTCGTTCTGTCATTTCTGTAACTGAAATCCCCTCTAAGGCTTCCTTGTTTTTCCTAGTGTTTGTCTGTTGTGGCCCATGCCCATGCATCTCCAGGACAGGATCAGGCCATCATTCCCACTGCGGAGTGGGAAAAGGAGGCCACAATATGGAAATGAGAGGCAAAGTCATGGGGTGCTTGTGTGACTGAATGATTCACCCCAGTAGAACCAGCTCCTGGACTAAATCAGGGCCGGGTTTCCATTGCACCTCAGCCAGGCAGCCTTGAAAGGGCTCTGAGGGCCAGGGCGGCCTGCAGGCAGGCGCAGCCTTTGCATCGCCCTCACAGGCAGCCTGAACACTCCTGGGGATGGAGCTGCCACCAATCCCATCTGCCATGGCAGCCTGGCCTCAGGGCCTTCTAGAAGGCCCCCCGAGGATTTGCCTTCGTGCCGCATCCTTGCCAGCCCAGCACACAGGCAGACCGAGCAGCGTGCAGCTGGCACAGCATAGGGAACCACAGGGATGCACTGAAAGTACTAATTAAGTATTAATTTGGGCCATCCCTAGGAATGGCTCCAAGGGTGCCCCAGCCTGTGACCGGAGGTGGTGCTGAGTTGCTCCCTTGCAGGTGCTTTGGTCCTTTTCCCGCTGACACACTGAGTGCTGGCCATCGCCACCCAGCTGGGCCATGGGTCCTGGGTAGAAGAGTTGCCTCTGCCATCAGGGAGCATTCACCGTGCTTGCTGACGGTGAGCCCCAGATTAACATAATCCAGCTGTCTGCCTGTGTTTATCAAACCAAAGAATTTACAAGGTTTAAATAAAAGGACCGTGATACAGCCAGAAAAGCACCAAAATCACGTAACTTATCTGGAAGATATTGAGCCTGGAGCAGCCGTACTGGTTTCAGGCAGAGACTCAAGGGAGAGCTCTCCCTGCTTGGCGTGGCACGTGGAGTGCAGGCTGCTTTGAATGCAGGCAAACTTGCATTAACACGATGGGAAGGAGCAGCCACATTCTAGCGCACCAGTGATCCATGCAAAATGGGTCACCGAGAGATTTAGAAACTGTACCTTTCAATCCCAGCCAAAGAGATACATCAAGGCACACTGACGTGAAGCACAACTGACACACCTTGAGGCATCTTCAGTGCACTGAGTGGTAGTGACGCCAAAGGATGTCAGCTGGCAGAATCAGAGACAATGCCCTTGTAAATAATCTCTACAGGGAAAAAAAAAAAGAAAAAAAAAAGAAAAAAAAATGTTTCACTTCCTCTTACGCTTGAAAAGAAAAAGAAGAGCAGTCAATCAATCAATCAATCTCTTTCCCCCAGACGAACAAGCAGGTCTTCAAAGTGCCTCAGCACGTAGGAGAGCCCTCACCGACGTGCAGTGGGGGAGCCCCAGGTCACGGCGCTGCCAGAGGAGGAACAGGAGTCTGGCAGCGGTGCCTACGGCAAGGCACCACCGGAGCCGCCTGCGCCGGCAGGTTTCCTGCCTATCTGTACAGAGATAGTGAAGTTTGCTCCTTCCAAAGCCAGAAGTCTGGGGGACTTCAGCAGAGACAGAAAAGAGACGGATTTTGTAGTCTTCTCCCAGGTGCAGCCCTCAGCCCTGTGAGGCGATGGAGCCACTCTCTGGATCCTACGAGAATTTCAGGGAAGCAAAAGTCCTGCTGCTCCTCTTCTCCTACTGAGAGGAGGCTGGAGGCAGATGGACCCCAAAGGCCTGGAGATTTGCTTGGCTGCCCCCAAGCAGCCCAGGGACTGCCCAGAGCCCTCCTCCACACCCTTCCACTGCAGTCCCAAACGAGCTGCCAGCAGGGCATCTTGTGGGAGTGCTCCCCCACCTCCCAAAATCCAAACCAGCCCCATGACAGCAGCCAGACTTGGCTGCTGGGGCTGGCAGTAGCCTGCAGCCAGGAGAGACGCCTCCTTCAACCAGCATAGCCAGATCTCAGACTTCTGTCCATCCCCTGGGGCCACCTCACCTCCCAGCACAGCACACGGGGTCTCCATCGAGGCCATATCACCTGCACACCCATCTGTATCCATGCGCATGTGCTGGCTGGGGGATATGACCTATTTGCACTCCCCACTGGTACAGCCATTCTGGCAGGGCCCTGCTGCATAGGCTAAAGTCAATATTTTCCATATCAGTAAATTTTAAAATAAGTTTTTAAACTCAATAAGCACGGCAAAGTTTTGCCCTGGTGCCGATGGAGGAGGAAGTCTTCCCAGGGCAAGTGGCCATGCATAGCTCCAGCTCAGCTGCTTGGAGATGATGGTTTGAAGTCAGTGCACCGGGATGTAAATGTTTTTTGGGGTCCCACACTGCCTAGAAGAAATTCCTGGGCAGTTTTTGAAAGTTGTGGCTGGCAAAGGGTGCTCAGGCTTGCAAGAGAAGCTTGGAGGAGGAAGAGCAGCCTACACTTCACATTGCCTTAATTCTGCAGATTGGAGAAGACATTTAGTGCATCTCTTGTTTGATAGATGAGAAGCTTCTAGAAAAGCTTTCATAATCAGTTGGATCTGAATTTTTGAAAATAGAGATTAGAACAAATGTTTTATACAGATGCCATGCCTTTATTTTGAATGTAAATAAACATTTTTAAATCTAAGTATCTATCCCTAGTACCTTCAACAAAAATAACATTTTCGCTGGTAGTTAGACTATTTTTGCCATAATTATACCATTATAAGTAGAAAAAGGAACTATTCAAAGCTTCCATAATTAGGAAGGAAAAGAGATGCTGTGAGGAGTGAAGGATACGCTGGAAACACAGTACAATATTAATACAAAAGCAATATAGGCCTAAATCCTTGTGTAATATAGGTTGGTAAACAAAGTCACTCTTCCACACATGAAGGACTATCTGCAGTTACAATGTTAGGATCACTGGGCAATCAGAGGCTCTGAGCCACCAGTGAAGCCACTCTGCACTCTGAACAACTAACTGCAAATTCAGTCTTGAAATTTCGGGGCCAGCACATTGCTTCTTTCATTCACTGGCCACCCTTGATGCCTGCGAAGGCTGGGGGCTGCAGTGCTGCTGCCAGCAGAGCTCCCACCCTGAGCAGCAGGGACTGCTGTCAGCCACTTGTGCCACTGATCCAACGTCCTCTTGGGACCATGCTGCCTGCTTTGTGCCAGTCCCAGTGTGCTTAAAATGCTCTAAGGATGGTTAGTGTACCTGCACTGGCACCTCCTGAGTGCCATGTGGATGTGGCATTGAGTAGCAGAGAGGGAAAGGAAGGAGAAGGAGCACGTGAAAAGTACCAGGCAGGGAAAATGAGCTCCGAATCAGTGAGGAGAGGGCAGCTGGTATGAGCTGGAGGCTGCAGGACAGATCAAGGTAACAAGGGGAAGCCGAGATGAGTCAAAAAGGTGGTACCAAAAAACCTGAGAGAGGAAATTTTCTTGGGAAAAGAGAGGTTGAAATACAGGGTAAGACATGGGAAGGGAAAAAAGAAACAGGCAAAAAAGTAGGGAAGAAGACGGAGGGGAGACTAGGCAGGGGGCAGGGTGCCACACAGGGTGAAGCTGGGCTGAGAGAAGCAGCTCATGAAGCAAACATCTAGAATGTTTTCACATATTTTACTCAAATGGCTTGGATTTATTAAAATAGCAGGACACTTGCTACCAGCCCTTAGTCCCAACCAGACACAGCCATGTTCCAGCATTGCTGCTGGGCTGTCTCCTGTTTAGATCTGGTCTGTGCCTGCTCGTGCGGTGGGACCAGTACAAAGTTGAGCTTTGCCAAAAAAGCTGCACTGGCATCGGGAATAGTCTGTGCTGGTCTGGAATGGCATGGTGTGCTGTTGCTGTGTAAGAGATGGCCTCATAGAAAAGCATTATGTGCACACAGCTGGGCTGAGCTGCTCTGCCATCGCTGTGGGCAGCATCCACTTCTGCAGCTATTGGACAAAGAGCTCAGTTTTCAGATGCAACCTAAAAGACTATATTTTTTTAATGTCATTTGCTCCCCCCCCAAAAAAAAATGAGATTATGGTCACATTATATCTTATTATCTGCTTTTTTTTCCTCCTCAGTATGCAGCACAGCTTGTCCTTCCCCCTGCTACTCCACTACAGCTGCTGCCTCTAACTCAGCAAGAGGTATAGAACAAATGGTGCCGGTGCAGAAGAAAAAAAAGCAGTGCCAAAAAAAAATATGGGGGCAATAGGGGACAGAGGAGCATGAAGAAGCTGGATGTAGGCATTTTGGGAAGCTCCAGGAAGCTGCAGAAGTGCAGAGCTGTGTGCTCTGTGCTGGGACTGAGCTCCGGAGGGAAGGAGGATGCTTCATGCAAACACAAACAGCAGTCATGGGGATATCAGTCTATTAAGTGTTTGCATTGTGGAAGTCAGGATGGCACTTTATGGCTATAAAAACCCTAGCCCTGCCCCAAAGATAGCTTTACAGAACCTGTTTCTATTTCCAACAAGTCTAATACAGATGAACCATGTGTGTGTGTGTTGTAACTGGTTCTTTATAGCCGTCTCTGAAATTTCCCAGGGAGAGATGATCTTTTTAAAAGTGAATGGAGCGTGTCAGTGCCATAGGCAAGTGCATTGATATTAAGGAGAAATACTAAATCATCCTCTGACATTTTAAGATGGTAGCTACTGGTTTAAATTTAAAAACCAGTCCAGGGACCAACTATTAGAGATGCTTGTCACTGCCCCTTTTCAGCTCTTCAGGCTTTGTTCTGGCCACTAAACTTTTTAAATCCTCAGAAGATAAATTTACAGTCTGTGTCTGCTCAGGGGGAAGGTTATTAAACAAGAAACCCCAAACAATTAAATAAAAACTTAGCTACATGCAGTCGCTTTAATTTAGTCCTTTGATATCGTTCATCAGATTAAGTTCCTTCTAAACAAACTGCACATAGTGCTTGGCCTAGGAGGAGCGGAATAAGCCCATATGCATCCTGACAGGGGTGTTTACTTGAATGGAGTTATCCCAGCCTCGCTGTGCGTACTTGGGAACAAGAAACCAGGGATGCAAAAGGGCCTGGGGACAGGAACTCGGAGAACAATGAGAGTAGAGAAACTTGGAGGAAATAACCTACTGGGAGAACGGGAATGCACTGGGAACAGAAAAATCAGTCAGACAGGAAGAAATCAGATACTGGGAAGATGCCCACGGAGAGGGAGTGAGAGATGCTCATGGAGAGAGGTTTGGAGAGGAGTATGCTAGGAAGGGAATTTGACAGCTGCCAACACGGAGGCAGGAGGAGGCAGTCCCAGGGGTGCAGCACCCAGCAAGGGAAGGGTGCAAGTCACAGGGGGTGAGGAGGAAGAGAGCAGATGGCCCTTAAATAAACTTTGACTAGGGAGGCTGTTCCTCAGCCAGCAGACCAATATTTCTGGCTGACCAATTTATTTTTTTTTCCTTCCACATCTTGCTGGACAGAAACAGATAGAGAGATGAGCATTGACCACCAAAGAAATTTTGGCAACATCTGAGACTGCCATGTCAGCTGCACCAGTGGAAATTCACCTCAGCCTGGGGCAGAGCAGGGCTGGGTAGGGGATTCCTGTCCCTGGCCCCAGGGTGGACGTGGCAGCCCTCTGTGGAGGCAGCAGACGATGATAACAAGCAGCTGCAGGCAGCAATGCAGCCCTTCCTGCGCTGATGGTCTGACCGCAGCTCAGACGCTTCTGGTTTTGACTTGCTACTCATTAACAGGTTTCAGGCAGTTTGATTCCCTGATGCAGGACCAACAGTGATCGGGGATGGGGACGTTGCAGCTGCTGGGACCTGTGCGTCTCCCATGGATGGACTGTCTCTGAGCCTGTCACCCTGGCAGGTGGGACACCCGCTGAGCCAGGTGCAGGGGAGTCATCTCCCCTCTTATCCCCCTCTGAACAGGGCTCCCTGAGCAAGGGGAGGGTTTCTCCCTGCTATTCTAATCTTGTCCTTAGTTTGGAAGGGGAGTAGAGCAAGACAGGTGTCCCCAGTCTGGAAAAGAAGAACTTTTGGGGCCCAAAACTACCCAAGACACTGCAGGGAGGGTGCTGACAGTGACAAGAGCAGTGGGGTGGCACAGCAGGGGATGCACATCCAAGACAGAAAATGCCTCAGCACTGTCACCAGGCCTTCCCAGGGGGGACCAGAGGCACTGGTGAGGGGCTCGCAAGGGTGATGAGGGAGGGGAGGTTGGTTATCTGTGTCTGAGCCCCCACTCTTCCACCTGCATACTGGGCACAGATGCTGAGTGTGCAGCCCATGGGGTGGGCATGCCAGGCTGCTGAGGAGTGAAGGGTAGCTGGGGATTTACAGGAGTAGTGATGGAAGAAGGGAGAAGGGGGGGCTGCACAGGGAGGTGAGGGTGTCCCGGGATTTTGGGGACAGCCGCTCTCCTCGGTGTCTCTCCGTCCGCCTCCCCAAGCATGACCTGTTTCGGGCAGCGGGCGGCTCCCGCGGGCGCTGCGTGGAGCTGCGCGGATGGAGGGAGGGAGATGAGATGGGAGATGGGTGGGGGCTCCTGGCCGCCAGCACCGCCGCCCTGCGAGGGGCCCGGGGAGGTCCCGGGGATGAGCCCCGCGGCGAGGGGCGGTATTTGCGCCTCGCTGTTTGCTCCCAGAGCTGCCGGGAAAGAATCGTCTTCTGCAGGATAAAGTCCCTGTCTAAGCAAGTGAATTGCCCGTGTCCAAAGTCTACTGGCAGGAGGCTGTCTGCTGTAATCTCCGCCAGAGGGATGACTTTTACAATATCTGGGCTGATTGCAAATAAGTTACTAATAAGCCGCTTTGGCGTAAGAACGGCTCTATGCATTATTTCCTAAGATCTGTTTATTTGCAAGTATTTCTTTCTTTCTCTTCTTTTAAAAAAAAAAAATATTTCGTTCGGGAAAATAATAAAAAAAAAGTACAG
Source organism: Thinocorus orbignyianus (assembly GCA_013400375.1). Classification (NCBI taxonomy): domain Eukaryota; kingdom Metazoa; phylum Chordata; class Aves; order Ciconiiformes; family Thinocoridae; genus Thinocorus; species Thinocorus orbignyianus. Next base: position 1,189,073 of record VXBW01006074.1, on the reverse strand, counting down.
AAGTTAATATTTAGACACTCGTACTATTCAGTAATAGAGCTATAAACTCTCAAATACGGCACTTTCATTTTACTTAACAATAGATAACACAACAGCGACAGTGAAACAGGCCAAACAAAAGCGATCACCAAAATTGTTGTGACAGTACAATTACCCGGTTAGGAAATTTATTCAATATGCTTTACCATTGCATTGACACAGCAGGAAAAAAAAGCCCAAACGTTCAGAGAATAACACAACAAGGCAGGAGGTATTTGGAAAAAAAAAAAAAAAAAAAAAAGATTTATTTTGAAATACACTTTTAGGAGATACTTTGCCTTCCCGATTTGTTATCGATGTGCATCTGACACGACGATACGACACAAACAAACGAAGAAAACCACATTCTGTACAGAGCTCTAAAATGAGCCGCGAGTATCTACAAGATGAGCTTTTTACGCCTGGGTGTGGGATGGAGAGGGGCCCGATCCTGCAGTCCGCACTCTCTAAACGAGTTTCGCAGACGTATGGGTAGGAAAGCTTGGCCCCGAGTCTGCGTGTGTGCCTCCGTGTGTGTGCGTGTCTGTGAGCTCCTACAGCACAGTCCTTGAGTAAAAATGGGCAAGTTGGAGCTGCCGGAGCGGGCGCGGGTCCCTTGGCTGCTCTAGAAGTCCTGCCGCGGGGTGTGAGTTAGACTGTGCCGCCGTAGATCACAGTTTCGCCTGAACACTTTGCCGCACTGCTCACAGTTGTAGGGCTTGATGTCTGTATGGGTAAGAAGGTGAGTTTTCAGATTACTTCTTTGATTAAAGGTTCTTCCACATGTGGGGCATTTGTGTGGAGATTCCTGTTCAGATTTGAAGCAAGCAAAGGATTAATCCTTCACAAACTACCTGGTTTAACGTATTACTGCACTTTTTTTTTCTTTCTTTCTTATCGCAACGCACAACGTGAAATATCGGGGTTGGACACGAAGGGAGAGCAGCCCCGGGGGACGGCAGACCCCTCGCCCCGTCCTGCCCCAAAAGAGATATTTTACAGTTCTCGATNCCGCGACGGTCCCGGCGGGCGAGCAGGGCGCTCCGCACCGCTCCGCACCTTTCCGCGCCGCTCCGCATCACGCCGCCGGGCTTCCCTGCCGCCCTACGCCTGCCGCCGCAGAGGCAGGGCTGGAGCCCTCAACGAAAAACGCCTCGAAGCGGCGGAGCGGACAAAACCGAATCCGGGGCTGGCTCCCCACCGCCAACGGCGTCGCCGCCGGCTCTCAGCCCCTCTCCCGCCGCCATCGTTTTTTACGCGGGTCTCCCGCGGCGGTAACCGCCGGCCGCTTCCCTCTCCCGGGGAAGCACGGAGCCGTCGAGTGCCGGAGCCCCCTCACTGCCCTCCGCACCGGAGCCCCGTCCCCCCCGGCAGCCCCCGCCCCTCGGCGGGCTCACCTGCATGTGTAGAGTTTTGTGGACCGCCAGGGTCCTGGACTGGCAGAAGCCCTTCCCGCACTCCTGGCACTTGAAGGGTTTCTCTTTGGAATGGATGTACCTGGAAGGCAACCCGAGGGGTGAGCGGTGCTGCCCGGCTGCGCGGGACCCACCCGCTCCCCCAACCCTCGTTCCCCCCCAACTCCCGCTTGGTTTCCCCTCTCCCGTATAATTCTGTTCATGATCGATCACCTCCATAGGTTCAAAACTTTTCGTATCGGGGCGCGATTGCCCTCTCTGGTGACAGATCGGGACAGCATCTGCTCCGCCGGCGGGACCCGAGCCCGTTCTGCCCCGAAGGCGGCGCGGATCCCCCGCGGGCGCCGCTCGGCACCGGCCGCAGGGTTGCGGAGGCGGAGGAGGGAGAGCCGGGAAGAGCGCACCTGTGTCCCATCCTCCTCCCCGCAAGCCCCAGGGCCGCGATTCAGAAGCACAACAGCCCCGAGGGCTTCACCGCAGCCCCCCAGCGTGGACGCCCGTCCGACGCAGAGCGCAGGTTTTGGCTGCCCTGGCCCCTCCGCGGCCGCGGAGTCGGAGCGGCTCTTTCCCCCGGTAGCTCAGTCCAGAGCTCCCGTGGCCTCACCCCCCTGTCCTCCTATGTCACCTCCCACCCCAACTCTGCCCGGCCCCGGTGGCCGTGGTCCCTCACCGGTGGTCCCGCAGGTGGTCCTGCCTCCGGAAAGCCTTGTGGCAGATGTCGCAGGTGTAGGGCCGCTCGTCCGTGTGGGTCCGCTCGTGGATGAGGAGGTTGTAGGACTTGGTGAAGTGCCTGCCGCAGAACTTGCAGATGAACTCTTTTTTCGTCTTGGAGGGCAGGCGGCCGCGGGAGGGCTTCCTGTCCGGGGACAGCTTGCTGATGCCCGACAGGGGCGAGGCCAGTCCGGGGCTCAGCTTGGCGAGCTCCCCCACCTTGGGAGGGTCCTCCTGCGTGGCGGCCACGGCCAGGTTGGCAAAGTCAAAGCGGGGCCTGTCCTTGTGCAAGGCTGGGAGGACGTGGGCGATGGCCCCTTGCTTGGGGTGGAAGAGGTGCGTGGCGAAGGGGAGCGCGGGGAAAGGGAAGCGGGAGTCCACCAAGCCCTGGGCGGCCGCCATCTCCGTGATGGTGGAGCGGGTGATTTCATGCACATTGGGGTAGCCCAATGTCCAGTGGTTCATGTGCATGGTTTGCACGGCGCTGAGTCCATACAGACCTTGCAACTGGTCCACAGCTGCGGGGAAGGTGTTCACAGCCTGGAGGAAGGAGTAGTTAGTGAGTTGGAGCGACGGGTGCAGCGGAATGGGGGCTGGCAGAGCCTTGCTTCCCATCTTCCCGGGGCAGGTGCAGGCCGGCGGTGCGGCTGGTGCCTCTGCTGGGCTTGCGAGAAGGGGAGAAAAACCTGGGAAGAAAGAGGGAGAAAGGAGGGGAAAGAGAGCTTTACCGAGAGCAGCGTGGTCCCCCTTCCCGAGGCGAGCCCAGCAGCGGAGCCACGGAGGGCCCAGCACGGCCCCGGTGCGCTGCCTTGTCGCGGCCCCAGCGCCCCGCCGCAGCCCCGGCTCCCGTTCCCCGCCG